>VZUD01000255.1:359978-520176 GCA_013401065.1 Cepphus grylle
CGCCCGGATTCTGAGGAAGCAAGGAACTGTAGCTGTCTGTCACACTTCAGCTTGAGAGGGCTAAAAATATTTCAGCAATGGGTAAGCTGGGAGTAGCTGGTGTAGACTTAAAAGCCTGAGACTTAAGAATGGAACTGGAGAGAGAGTTGGGTTGAGACTTTGTAAGGTGAATAGACCCTACCAGACAGGTCACAGCTGCTGGAAGAGGTGTCCCCCTGTCCCAGCAGCCTATTCCCTCTGCTCGCTTCATGCCACCTCTTGTGCTTAACTGACCCTTTGTGTTTCTGGGTCAGTTTGCTGAGCCCTTGGAGCGAGTAAGAGGTTTGGGAGAGCTGCAGAGGTGGTGCAGATGGAGGGAGCGAGACTCTGTGGGGTAAGCGAGAGTGTGTCTTTGGCAGCAGTTGAGCATTAGGCTGGCTGTGCCTTCTCATGAAACCTCACCCCTAAGAAAAAGCTCTTTATTCCCTGCCTAACGGCCCTCTCCCTGGAAATCTGTTCCTGGCCTCCGTAAGCGTGCCACCGCTGCATGCTAGCCGTTCCCCTTCTCAAAGCCAACTCCATCTCCACTGAGGTTATTATCTCTTAAGAGCCATAAATGAACTCTTAATTCCGTGACTTACATTCAATGATGAAATTAACTAATTTATTCTATAAAATATATAGTACTTGCAGTATGACATGTAAATATGGCTGTTGAAATCTTAACCTTTGCATTTCTGATTTTTTTGTGTTTTTTTTTTTTGTTGTTTCCCCCTGCCATGTACAACCTTCATACTTTACTAACAAACTGCATAAAATGTATTACTTGGATACATTCAAAGGCATATTGCTTTGACATAAAATTACAGTTTAGTGAAATGCCAAGTACCGCTTTTCTCAGGTAACGAACATCTTGTAAATCCAATATTTGTGCTCCTGAACACATGAAGAAATATCTGATGTGAGCATTTAGGCATATTGCTTTTTCTATGGATGCAAATCTGTAGGACTTGTTGTCCTATATGTTTTTTTACACCCTTATAAGACTTTTTTAAAAAAGCAGATTATGAAAATATTTGTTGTTTCCTATGTATTTGTCTAGACACTGTATTGCTATAGTATACGCGTGCTCTTATTCTACCTGAATGACTTAAATATTTTTGTGGCAGTGTTGTATATTGCCTGGCTAATTTCTAGGGGGGAAAAAAAAAATCATCTTCCCACTTTCAGCAAAAATTCAATAGAACAGAAGAGCAAGATCTAATATTAAGGCTTTTTTTTCCTTAAGAACATATTCTGCAGTAAATGTACCAGAACATTATGGAGAATTATCATACCTAGAGCTATTCTGTATGTGTCTTAAACAACTGAACATATTTTTTTTTCCTATTTGAAGCTTCATGTTTACTTACTTAGTAAGCAAAGCAGGGCTTTGGACTCTTGGACTGTGTTGGCTGTAAAAATACGTTGCTTAATGTAGACTGATTGTGTGAATGAATAAGGTTTTAATCTTCCAATACAGGAAGTTTTAACAGTTACGATGTTGACTGAATCTTAGAATAATTTCGGGGATATCTCAGCTGCCATTAAAGCTCATGTTAACTATTGCCCTTCTCACTCATAATCGCATAATTGACCTTTGGACAATCTGGATTTTCTTAATATTAATTTTACATGTCATGTTTTAAGCTGTATTTTAAATAAATTTGGCAGCTGTAAACAAGAGGTGGTGGCATCATGTGCACAGCAAGGGCTCTGCAGTCTGTAAAGCACAATTTGGGCATCTCTTTTATGGTACACTTGCACCATGTGTGTGCTAAGCTTAAACTGGGGAGTGAGGGCAATCTTGGCTAGCTTTCCAGCAGGACTGATATTAACACGGTGGCAAGAGTGAGGGTAGGTGTGTGGCCACAAGTCGTGTGCCCCAAGGCCATTTAGGGTACTCATTCCTTGTGCCAGCAGTCTGCTAGCTGGAGGGAGAAGAGGGTAAAATCTGTTTTGTGGGGAAGGGGTTGCTGGAAGCAAAGTGAATTAAGAAAGCTGTAAAAAATTGATAAAGACAGGACTGTCTGTTTTTATATTCTGCCACATAACATGGGTTTAAATGAATTTCCCTATAATTTGTCTTCAAATACCGACATTTAACTCTTAGGCTGTATAAATGAACTGGCTTTTTCTAGAGTAAAATTCATGCCCTGCGTCCAGGCTAATATGTTCACCTACTATAAACATTACTGCCTATGGTTACAACCGGAATAAAAAATTCCTTTTATATACATCATAGCTGGCAGATACTCCTGAGACCACCACAAATCACTTCAGCCTTTGGTGCTCTCTGACAAAATGAACTGAAATGTAAAACAGCTCAGGCTTCAGGCTGGCTGGCTCTGGAAAGCAGTTAGCTTGTTTAGGCCATTGTTTGTACCCTCCCGTTATTTCCAGGTGCTGAGCAACGATATTCTAGGAGCTCTCCTGATTGATTTAAACATTGGGGTTTAATAACCTCCGATTCCTTCCTTAAATGTTTCACTTGTTCTCTGTGCAGCCTTTCAGTTACAGGAAAGGAAAACAAACAAACAAAGAAAAACCCCTGGCAACCCCCTCATCGTCCTCCCAAAGAACAAGAAGAAAAAGAAGAAGAAAAAATGAAAAAACTCAGGGTTATAACAGGGAATAACAAAGCAGTGAGTTATTTATGCAGCCATGATTGGCAAAAATGATTGCAACATGAATTTGCCCAGAAGCAATGATTAGATCGTAAAAACGTTAAGGAAATCTGTAACTCAACACCATTTTATAGATCGAAGAAGTTTTTGTTCCCTACCTTAATTGCGGTGACTTGTTATTAAAGTATTTATTCAGAGTAATCTCTTTGGACAGCGAGCCCTTATCCCATCTGCATGCATAATTAAAAGTGAGGGGGGAGAGAGGGGAGCATAAATGGTTTACCATGCTACATGAGCAAGGGAGGGAATTACACAATGACAGGTGAAGAGCAGATTTATCTCCTGTTGGAATTTCAATGCTGCAAGCAAGGCAGGACACTGTTGGTTGCTAATATCCTTGCAAACACCACAGTTGCTGCATCTCCAGATTACTGTCCAAAAATCGTTGCCGGTCTCTGAAAGGCCTGCAGCACTGCATCTGTGGCTGTGGGTCTTGGAGCCATTGGTGCTCAAGCAAAGAGATTGGATTTGGGCATGTGGGCTTGTGAATCCATCTCTGTGCTTAAAAATGGGCTATTTACTTACTTGGCTAGCTATTTATTTATTTATAAATAAACATTGGTAATGTCTGGCTTTGCTGAATACAAATCACAGGGTTGTAATTGTTCCAGCTGAAACAATGTCATCACCTGCCGCCTGCTGCTGTCCCTTTTCCAATGATAAAAGAATTTGGTGCAATCCTCCTTTTTCCACTCTCTGAGCAGAAAAAAGGTTGTACTTGAACATTCATCTCTAGGCAGATTTATCATCATTAGGGTGTACTCAAACACACAGTATCTGTTTTAAAATGGAACTGTTATGGATCTAAATCATATTTACGCAGAGTAAGCTGGTATCTATTTGACTCTTAACTATTTGCTAAAGAATATTTTTCCCTTAACTTCTGATGTCTCACCTCTGCAGCAGCAGTACAGAGAATGCCAGGAACTTTTGAGCCTTTATCAGAAGTACCTAGCTGAGCAGCAGGAAAAACTATCGCTCTCCCTTTCTGAACTCAGTGCTGCCAAGGAAAAGGAGCAGAAGGTAAGCTCTCTTCTCCCATCTCATTTTTTAATGACATCTTTAAGACATCTTTTCTTTTTTACTAGAACTACAACTTTAAGTGTGGTGTCCTGCAACACTGTTTAATACTGTTTTGTGATTGGCTTTCCATGAGTCTTTGCCTTAATACATGGATTGCAGGAAAACAAAAAAAAAAAACAAACTCGTGTTTTGCGTCAATAAAATGGGTGAAATTAACTGACCATGTTGTAACACAGTAGGAATCATAGGAACCCATGGCTTTGCTAAGGAAAAAGATACTCTTCTGTTTTCTGTCGTATAATAGGGCTAGAAGTAAAGCCATCAGCACAGAGTATCCAGAAGGTGGCCTGATTTCTGGCTTCTCAGTGGTTCCCTACTAACAGCATTGCAGAGACAGATACTTCACCTCAGGAGCGTGTGAAGGAAGGGGTACTTTTCTAATGCTGTTCAGGAAGCAGGTAGCGATACTTCTCTGACTCCATCAGCTTCAAGAATAATTTTTCATCCTGCTGATGCTTTTGGTAGTTTGGGTTTTTTTGTTATTTTTTGGTTTGGTTTTTTTTGTAAAATATGTTGTTGGACATTAAAGTGTTTGTCAGGCTTTTAGCCTTTACAAACATTTCATTTCCATTCTTTTGTACTTTTATCTGCAATCCATTTTGTGATGGCATTGAGTTCAGAACAAGAACCTTTTTCTCTGAGAATGGATGATGCCTGTGTTATGCAACTTCCTGGGGATTTCCGTGGAAAACAGTCCACAGGAGCCCAAATAGTCCAACGTGTAATCTGTGGCAGCTGTGTTTGGGATGATGCCAATACTTCTCTCCCGTTTTGCGGTGCTTAACCTTTCACCTTTAGCCTTTCAACTTTAAATACACATATCTTGTACTAGGTTAGCACCTCGTGTACAGGTATCCGGTGTAATCACGTTTACAGTGCTAAAGTATAGAGGCAGATAATAGGAAACCTTCAGCCTGTTAACTGTCAAATCGGCATTGATGGTACAGCAATCCACCTTCATCTCCTATTGTTCTCCTGCCTTCCTAATCATTCTGTCAGTGTATACACAGAGACTTTTCTGAACTTGTTTTCTGATTTCATGTGCAAAGTTCTGTCAAGGTTGTCTTTGATACCATTATTTCTTTTCTCTATACTTACAAGTACTTTTGTCCACAAATGCAAATTCAGATATTATATTGAAGTTTGCCTTAACATTTCAGCCTAGAAATTACCCTGGCCCTCTTGCCCTGTGCAAAGCTTTGTAAGCATAGGTAAAAACCTGTCAAAGCATGTTTCACTTGTTTTTTCTTATAGCTTGCAAAATATTTCTAATGCTTCTAGCCTTCCTCTTCAATTTTCTTTCGATGCAGTCCTGGTAGGCATAGACCTGTTTATATCTTGAATGTGTTTGACTTTATAAATCGTTACCTTTTTTCCCAAACAAGCACTTCATGCTGTGTTTCCCCTCACGGCTCAGAATCGGTGGAGGCATTTGCTGGACTGTCTCATTGCGTTGGTTCTTTCCCTGACACACTCCTTCACATGATAGCTATCAAAACCAAAGTCAAGTCACCGGGCTACTTCTTGCTGGACTACTTTGCTATTTTCACGCACTTTCTTTGTTGCTGTCTTTTGGTCTCTTGCCTTCATACCTGAACTGGGAGCTGTTAGGGTTGTAGTCGTTCTTTTGTTCTGTTAGTGTGTTGCCTTAACACAGTTGTTGAGGCAGGCACAGGGCTTGCATTCTGGTATCTGCCTCCGTGGGCGATATCACTGGGGAATGCAGCAGGGGGGGGCTTTTTGGGAGGTAAGAACTGGGAGGGGGACAGACCCAGAAGACTTTGCTCCTGCTCTGAGTGTTCCCAATGCCAGCTTTCTCTGCCCTGCTGAAGCTTTTGTGCTCTCACTTTTTTTTGTTTTAAGCTCGCCTTTGAATAAAGCCACCTTGTTTAAATACTAAGCTAAAGGAAGTCTTCCTGAGTTTTGCTTGAATCCTGATCATTGGGAATCTTTTCCCTATTGTTTGTTTTTGACTGGGCTAAGGAAATCCTGGATATGTCTGGCTTTAAATCAATACATACTAGCTTGCTACCTAGTTTTCACTTCTTTGAACTCTCTAGGAGGGCTAATCAGCGTTTCCTATTTCAGGTGACTGCTGATGTTACCAGGGCATCTGTGCTTCAGTGTAAGATGTCTTTCTGATTTTTCCTGTGTCGTCCAGGAACGTAGGACTGCACAGTTACACTCTGCACTGAAGCACTTCTTTGTTCTGCCTGTTATGAGCCGTAGTTTCTTACTTCTGTTCATTTTCCCATCTTTTTCCTACTTGTTTGTTTTGATTTATTTCTAATGCTACACCTATATCTTAACATCATCTATTTTTTGCTTGTCTGGCTGCTTCATTCTTACTGTACAATAACGCTGACCATGAGCTGTCACTTTCCCCTGGGCTTAGACAGGTATTTGAAAGCATCTCCTTTCAATCTTTAAGTGCTTGGCTTTGTGTTAGAATGAGACAATTAACAGGCCAAGAGAACTGCAGTGTTACCAAGCATCTACGGCGTTGTTGCAAGAGGAGGTGGAGTTGTATGGGAGGCAAATGACTGCAGTGGCTGTGTGCGTGTGGCTGAAATGCAGCTCTGGCTTGCAGCTGTATTGAACTAATGCAGCCACTTTGGTGTTAACATTTATTTTTGTCTGTTTTAGCATCAGCTACTGGTAGCAACAATTCTGAAATCACGTTTTCCTCTTACCTAATATTGCTTCTTTATAACAGAAGTCAGCCCTCAAAATTTAAAGAAACATTCTGGTAGTAGTGAAATAAAATTGCTGGGAAGATGGTGGTGAGATGATTTAAGACAGAACTCTCATGGAGTCAATAATCAGTAGCTGGAACATGGAGCTTCCTTTTTTGTGAGATAAAGTTAATTCCATTTGAAAAGATACTTAAGGTGACATGAATTGAATTATTCAAACTGGCCTTCTCAGCGTTAACTCTAGGTTAATATCTCATGATGCCTCTGGTTTCATTATAGGAGCTTTAAGTACATAACTTTTTATAATAAATTCAATACCTAGAAGCCGAACTGAAATTGGTTTACCTTCTTCCAACCCATAAAAAGAAGCATTAATTGTAAAGTGAATATTAAAGTGGTCACTAAAGTTGACTCAGAGAGATTCAGAGAGATAGCTCTTGTATAAAGGAAGTGAAGAGCTCTACCGAACAATAGGCTCCTGCCCTGATGTTAATAGGAAATACCATCCACATTAAATGGAGTTAAACAACTTCTATAAAAAATTATTTTTGGGTGTTCTTTCTGCAGCTCCCAAATGCTTAGTCTTTGCCATTTTCATAAGCTTTACACAGAGATGTAAAGAAAGTTGCCCTTGTTCTAGGTAATCAGGGCTGCCCTACTTACGTAGTTGCTGCTTCACTGCCATCTCAAACAGTGGCAAGAATCCAGTTTACTTTGGCAAGTCTCTGGCTGATGAGTCTGTAGGTGTTCTGCAGTGTAGGGTAGGACTTGAGTCACAAAAGTTGGACAGGCGTCTGAATTTCTGCAGGACTGGGATTCTTGAGCTACTTCACCTAAAAGAGGGATAATACCTGTAGTCTCAGCATGGCCTATTAATATTAATCTTTGTATTTACATCTACAGCTGGCAGGTTTTGTTTCTTATTTGTGGAAGATTATCAACACATCTGCTAATTCCCTTGATTTACATAGATTCTTGTTGTGTATATGTTTTAAGCTTCATTTCTTCCCCCTGTGTAGAAACGGCCCAGATATGGGATGGGATTGTGGACAGAGAGGAATATCAAGAATTTATTTTTAATGGGATATCTACTCTCCCCTTTTGTCCTGTACTGTGTTGTCTGCATCCTTTCTGGTGTTTGTGTTTCAGTGATGCCAGAGGAACGAGGTACTGTTGTGTACTAAAGCACTGTGCAGGCATAGTGAAAGATATGGTCTGCTTTGAGAAGATTGTAAAAAATCTTAAGAGGATTAAGTTTTGTGGGGAGGATTTTTTTTTAATGTTATTATTTCTCTTGAATCATTTGTTCTTCTTAAAAATTGTTGACACCGTTGTGGTGTCATTTCACAGTAAAGTCCAAAGGAAGCCTTTTTTTGCAAGGACTAGAAAGCCTTGTTTTCTTTTCATGTCAGTGACTAAAATTCTTGTCCATATCATTGTCATTTTTTGCCTTAATAAGGGTGATTACATAGTAACGCTTCGAACATTGGTTATTTGATTTATTATTTTTTTCCTTTGAAAAGGATATTGAAACAAGTCGAGCTTCAGATGGCCTTGCTTTCTGATTGTCCCCAAACTTTCCCATTCGTCATCTCAACACAGGTCACCTTTAAACACATTCTTAGCTTGCCTAAAGGAAAAAAAAAAAAAAAAAATCCCATATATGCAAAGGGTTTTGAATGCTATAAGGTAAACCTGAATGATAGAATTGACTTTGTCTGTTTACCCAGCTGTACGGGAACAATGGATGAGCCCATATCAAAGATACTTGAGAACTGGGATAATAAATAAAGAACTAATTTGACTGTAGACCCAAGAGTATTGGAATAATTTTATGAGGCCAGACAGAGGCAGAGTTTTAGCATGAGTAAATACAGGGAATAGCCCTGCCTTACCTGTGTTACTTTTGGCAAATCCTCCAGTCTCTCTCTGTGCCTCTCTGATCTGTAAAAGGGAGATAAAAGTTTTTGTCCTCATTCTTTCTGTTTTCTACTGAGAGTGTCCGGTTTGGGGTGCTGCTTCATGTGTGTTCAAAGTGATTAGAGATGATATTTCAAATTTACAGTGGTCTGGAGTAGACTACCTTGTAATAGGATGAAGAAAAATCATCCTTTTTCCTTTCACCTCTAGATTACCAAGTCATAGTTAATTTACCTGCCTTTTCTAAAACGTGCTAACACCAAACAGTAATGCAGATGGACATAAATATTTGAACGAAAAGGAAACATCAGTATTGAAATGTCTGTGTAACATTCACAATAGAACTCCACTTGCGTTCAATCCCCTGGAAATGTGTGCCATAGTAGAACCGTTTGGCTCGCATAAAAGCCCCTTCTACTTGCATGCTGTGAGTGATGCTGTATTCGTGGTGATAAGCACTTCACTCTCAGCTCACTGCTTAAGCGAGGTGCGAGCAGTTCACTGCTTAACTGAGATCTCTGCCAGTTCACCATCTCTCTTTGTTCTATTGTCTTTAATCAGCCTTGTCTCTGCTCTCTTTAGGGTCTTTTGATTTTCTTTTTTTTTCTTTGAAGAGGCCTCTTTCAGTCTCATCCACTTAGCTTTAAAAAGTGTCCCTCCTGTGGCAATCTTTTCCTTAGGTGGACTCTCATCTCTGGTATGTATTTTTCTGTTGAGGAATAAATCTGGAAAGAGGAGAGTGCCTTCCTTTCCAGCAAAACATTCTCTTGGCCTTGCAGACTTCTGACGATATTGTTACTATTGTGAAATGGTATCTCTGCATCTTTATGAAAGTTAAGGAAGTTCATAGCAGGACTGCCAGTCCTTGGGGAGCACTTTACAAACTCTTAGATCAGATATTGCAGTTTTTTCAGTGTAACCCTCGTAGTGGCTTTTGGGAGAGACCATTGTGACTGTACTCACCATCATCCTCTCAATCTCCCTTTGAAGTGAGAGTAAGGTGAATGCAAGGCTTCGTAAGACTGCACTTGCAGTCAAAGATTTTGTATTACACTACAGGCCTTGAGGAACATACAAAGTGTGAAACTAGATACAAGGAAGAAATTTTTTACCATGAGGATGGTGAAACACTGGCACGGGTTGCCCAGAGAGGTGGTAGATGCCCCATCCCTGGAAACATTCAAGGTCAGGTTGGAGGGGGCTCTGGGCAACCGGATCTAGTCGAAGATGGCCCTGCATATTGCAGGGGAGAATGGACTAGCTGACCTGTAAAGGTCCCACTCAACCCAAAATATTGTATGATTCTAAGAAAACTTCTGTTCTGCCCTTCACTTTGTGGAGTTACCTGTTTACCTGACAGCTGTTGGGAGTTCAAGCATCCCAGCTGCCAACCCGTATGCTGGCACTTCCGGTTTTATAGTCCATTTGATATATGCATAAGCCCTTTGGTACTGCTGCCTTTGGCCTTTTTCAAACGTTGAGTTTCTCATGTAATTCCAACCTGCTTGATTCATCAGTTCCTGATAACAGACTTCTTGGATTCCTTGAAGTGTTAGTAAGTCCTGTATGTTGTGATCAAGATTACATTCCTGAAGTTCTTGACTTGTTGAAAACCAGTGCTGGAGACTTTCAAAGCCTAACTGAACAAGTGACCTAATGTAATTTGAAGGATTCAACCAGATAACTAGCAGAGTTCTCTTGCAACCTGATTTTTTCTGACTCTATTCTGTATTCTCTCTTCACCAATCCTATTCAAGAGAAAGATGACCCTATGAGAACCTGTTTTGGTAAAAAGTGAAAATGCTTTTGGGGCAGTAGCAATAGCCCAACAACTGGAGCCTTATTTCTTAAAGTGGAAAGAATTAGAGTTACTATTTCTTGCTATTGAAACAAATAGAGGCTGTAGACTAATCTAGGACTTCATAACCTAAATACCTTTATTCATCAGTTTAAATTCCAGATAGTGTGATATTAGTGACTATTATATTGAAATATAAATTGCTTACCATCTCTTGCCTGTAAAGCACACATTTTTGTGTGTTGTTCAGGTTGTTTGATTAGAAGTGTCTTTATTTAATGAAAGCCAGGTGACTATCAGTGCAGGGCACTATAGGTTGGTCTTTGTATGGCAGAAAGATTTTTCATGAGAGCCAGGGCTGTAATTTTCTTTCAGCTAAGAAGGTGGGAATTCGTTATCTGTCTGTACCAGGATGATTGCCTGCAGAAATATCTCTCTGAGTTAGTTCTGAATACCCTAAGATTTAGCTTGAGTTTTTCATTTTGAGCTGCAAAAAGTTCAAACTTAAAGTTTTTCTGATGCAGTTTGCCATTTGAAGTTTTTAAGGACTCTTCTCCTGAGATTTTATCCATGATAGGACAAATTCATAAATTTCTTGAGGCTGCTGGACTCATTTCCCTATATAAGCAGAAATCTGGTGAAGTGGCATCAGCACAGACTGTGCATCTACAGCTTTATTGCAAGACTGTATACACATTGTGTGTGATTATGGTTTAGGACAGCCTGGTTACCTATCTCTGATCCACTTGATGCATTAAATATCATTGCCTAACAATTTTTGGTTGCATCTATTCATGGCAGATGCCAGAAAATGTGCAAAATGCCCCACTTTCAGATTTATAGTAATGCATATTTTTCTTCATTTTACAAATTCTCCATTATGATTTTGGAGCTTGGGACGTGGGTAGAAACAAAGTATGCAGACATTCAGGATGGTCATATGCCAATGGTGATTCACAGTACCATCAGCACAAATAGGGATACCTGAGTTTCTCTTGTCTATGCAAGAAAATTGCCAATCTGAAACCAAAGTAGTCAAAGCTAACCACACAGATACATGGTTTCTCAGACTGGCTGGGCTATTTCCTAAAACTTAGAGTAGGGCAAAGTAAATGTTGTCCCCTGACCTGTCTCAGAAGTCTGGATTACCTTGAGGTTGGTCTCTACCTTGAAATAAAGTAATTTATAGTCAATCTGTACTAGATCCATTTGAATCCATGTTACATCTTTGCCCATCTGTTCTCTCGGTAAGAAGGAGCAATCCTGTTAGCTGGAGCAGGCCAAACAGATGTTTTCTGGAGTGTAACTTCAAAAACTCCTCTTACTCTCTGGAGCTCTTTTATGAACATTGTAACCTTAGTTGAAGACTGTTAGTTTACAGTCTCTGCTCTAAAACTTCAGACAGAGCACTTTTCATGAAGAAATAAGGACCTTGGTGCCTTCTACAGCTAGGTCAAGGACCCACTCTTGCAGGCTAATGTCACTTTTAAACCTCAGCACAAAAGCTGAGTCATATCAAGAATGTCATTTAAGTCAGGAACTATTCATGTTCATGGTTACAGAAAATGAGACTGAAAATTTTAATAGAGAGCTTGTCTCATTAAATGAGCTCATGAGACTGCAAAGGAGAACAGGCTGTGAGCAACTGAGGTCACTCTTGGATTTCAAGTGACAGCTGTGGAGACCACTTCTTTTCCTGAGGTCCGTACATTCATTACATAAAGCACAACGCTCCACTGTTAATACAGCTTCTTAGCACAACTCTTCCTTTTGGATACTTATCCATCAGTGCTCATGCAATTAGGCACTCTGGGACTCCTGGTGATTTGTGTTTTTGGAGTATTTCATAGTGTTCCTTGTAATGAGAGTGTACGTTCAGGCATGGGATTGATGGAGACAGAACTGTTATTTTAATCTGTAACTTTTGCATTAAGTGTGGGTGTGCTGCCTTGGAGTCCCTAGGGAATTTGCAGCTGAGAGGCGCACAGGGCCTGGGATGCACACTGCTGTTCAGGCAGCAGCATGCATGCCTGTTTGTGGGAAGGACTTGCTTGTGTATCTGACCAGCACTGCTAATGCAAAAATCCTCCTGTTGTGTGTGCCTGGGAGCATGTGCAACCATCATATGAATGTATAGACAGGCTGACTTAATTTGATATACATGTAAGCAAGCCTTGAGTATAATACTGCCCGTGGTTGTGAAACTGTATTATTTTCTACTTTTTCTAAATCTTAACAGAGAAATAAGTACCGGTTTGATTTTTTTTTTTAATTTATTTTATTTATTTTTCACCCGAATGTTCTACCTAATCAACAGATGTCAGCCTTTTGACAGGTTATCTTAGGTCCTTTGTATAGATTCTGAAGCTTTAGGTAAAATGGAGGAATTCTTTTTTTTACTTGAGGAAATGAGAGTTCAGACACATGTGCAGAAAGGTCTTTAAATACTTAGGCCTTTGTTTTTCATTTTATCCATGGGAATGTCATTAAAGGGACATGAGAAGCTTTGATTAATATTTTTCATTACTTGTGCTGACCATGAGAATTCTGCATACAAGTGTGCTACTGGGACCGCTGCTGTGGTCTACCAGGTAGGTGAGGGCTGGCAATCAGATGGATTGGGATCTAATTCGGTTCTGTTACTGTCTTGCCATCAAATTATTTAGTTGCTTTCTGTCTTAGTTTCTTGCTCTTTAAGTAGAAGATGATGCCCACTGTTTGTTAGAGCATGTAAGCTCAGTCAATTTAAAATGCTGTGTAAATGCAAAGATGAGTTGTTGGTCTAGTTGAGTATAAGATACTGTAAGGAGAACTCATTTGGTCTGGGACTTCTCTGTGCATAAGTTAATTCTTCTATAAAGAGGTAGTCTTTTTGACTGTTCTGGATTACAAAAAACAAGTACTCAACATGGGGAAAAAAACCTCTGATGCTGCACTACTCGAGGCAGGTGCACATATATGATCCATTTCACGGGCATATTTATTCATCAGAGGTAAAAAGGATCATGTTATCTGAAATGAAGAGTCTGCACTTCTGTAAGTAAAATGAGAAGAAAACACTGGAGTCTTCTATTAGCTAGATACGCACCTTCTTATTATCTGTTTCTTTAAGCATTAATTCTGTTACAACGGTTTATCCAAAGTACTGTTATTGTAACAATGTCCTTATTTATAGGTATAGAAGTAAATGTAGAAGACTACAGATTTTTCTTTTAAAAAAAGTGTTTCAAAGCTTGTGGATTTGTATTTTTTTTTTTTTTTAATTCTTTGTCAGTCAGGCTATGTAACTCAGTAAACACTAGCATATCAAAAAGTTACTCCCTCATTCCTTCTTCCTAACGATGTGTGTGATGTGACCCTCAGTCACTCTTGGGTCTCTCTGTAGAAAGCAACAGTGGAAGTGTGAGGCGTCTCCAGAAGGTGACTCAAATCCAGCTGATGATTCAATTTAGACGAATCTGGGCATCTTTTTTTCTGAAATCCTCATTATTTTACTAAATACAAAGATGCTCCTTTTACTTTTTCGTGAATGATTAGGTGGCATCATCACTAAGATGATCAACACTGAACACAAAGTGTACAATCCTAAGTAATAAGTAAGATCATGTAGTTTTTTTGGTGCGATGTGTTGATTTTCAGACATATCATTAGTGCTGTTTATGTGATGAACTAATACCTTCTGTTAATATTAGTAAATCTTGTAAGTATTCCTTTTAATTTGTCTTCAACCTTTTGGACCCATGAGTCTAAACTTTTGTGTGGGAGCATATTCCAGGTGGCAGGCTTCCAAAAAGACCTAGCAAAAGCAGGGATGTTCATTATGACCTTTTAACTTTTTTTTTTTCACAATAGGAGAAAGTTAATACATTGAAATTAGAGATGAATACTTCTGTTATAATAAACTAGTAAGAAAGCATTTAAGAATATTATACGAATGTTTTGAAATGTCAGAAACACTATAAAATGGGGAGCTGGTCATTTTTTAAACAAACGCACAGGGAAAAACTCTCCTTATCCCATGAAGGTGCTGGTGGAATCACCAATATTTTTTTCCCTCTGTGTTAGTGAAGGAATCTTTCTGTATCATGGTTCGACAGACAAGGTGACTTGAGACGCTTGAGTGAGAGCTAACGTGGGACTTGTCAGATGAGCTCTATGTCACAGTGGTAGGGGGAAGAAAAGAAAAGTGCATCCTACTCTCTACCGGGAGCAAATGAGTTTTAGTTATTTGGGTGACAGATGATGGCTGAAGTAGCCAAGATCTCACCATCTGTGCCAGCAAGTGTGAGCCAGCGTAAGGCCAGAAAGTTGCTGGTGTGTGTGGCAGCCCTTCTGGGGCCAGAGGCCACTGTCCTCTTGGTGCCTGCGTGAAGCCTGGCACAGAGCTGGGGGCGGCTGCCACCAACCCCACCATCACTGCCGTGGGACGAGAACATTTCCTTGCTGTGATGGTCGTATTCAAGTAATGAAGATTTTGACACCCCTAACAGAAAGCTCTTCCTCACAGAAAACTGTTCCTCACAGTTATGGTTTTTACATGTATTTATTCCTTTTCATAAAGGGGCAATTAAACTCCCATAAGTCTGCCAAATTTATTACATTCTGTCTACCTAAATATTTCCTGTCATTTCAGTTGAATGTGGCATTTTCCAGTTCTTTTTATCTTGCAACTGCTTAACTGTCACACTTTCTCTCTGGGTTGGTTAAATGTCAAGGGTGGAATAAATAATTACTCACATACTGTTATTTGTACAACTGTAGTATTTGGGTTGGGGACCAATATCCTCTTGTAGCGGTAGGCATCTGAATCTGAATGATGGTCACTGTTCCAAAGAAGTCAACATGTTTATGTATTGAAGCATTTTTTTTTTTAAGTCAGTTGGAGATAAAAGCTCCTTTAAAGATAAATGTAGGATGATTATATTGAGTATTACTTACTGATATATATTTCTTGCATAAATTTGATTTTCTATTTACATACATCCTGAAAAAAACATTGTTAATAGAGTTCTGACATCTTATTTCCCTTATTCCTGTCTCAGTAGCATTTTATTTCTGATGCTTTAATAACTCAAAGTAGACTGAAAGGATAAAACTGAGGGAATTGACTGAACTAATTGGACCCTGATTTGTCTGGCTGTCCAGCGCCTGACAAACATGTCTTTGACATAAACAGAATAAAACACTTTTGCCATTAGCCACTTACAAATAGCTGTTTTGGCAGAGCTTTGAAATTATTCAGTTCTCAAGGCACATTGTGCTGGGTAAGGCACCAATTCAGGATTTTTCTTTTGCCATTGTGACTCCTCCTTCCTGTCCGTGTTGAAGTAGAGTTATATTTAGTAGCTTCACAAAAACTCAAAAGCAGTTCGTGCAGTTATCACCCTAACAAACTGAGTATTTCTGAGAAAGTGGAAATGTTCCCATTTCAATTTCTGGTTAATGACACACTTGAGTATGGGATCTGAAATGTCAGTCTTTGTATTTTCAAACCTGTAAGAAACTTGAATAAAGCTTATACATAAGAGCAATCAACTCTGATAGCAGTAGGCTAAATATCTGTTTCTGAAAATAAATTTTATATGAATTTATTCTCCAGACAATTTGACTTTTAAATGTTTAAAAATGTGACATCTTTATATAAGTGAATACAGATTGAGGCAGGAGCTATAAAAACTTGGAAGTTTCCATGCATCACCTGCTTTTCACTATCACCTGTTAAACAGCACAACTAGATACAATGCAGGCTTTACTACTTTCTGCTGCAATAATTTACTGCCCTTCTGACCTATAAACAGATAACCGTTAACGTGACTTGATACTGTTAGATGTTTGGATACATTCTCGGAAGGTAATTCATGGTTTTAAATATTGTATGTGTGAAAGGTTTTATAACCCAGCATTTGGAAAATGGCAGCATTACATTTCCTTGAGCAGTGTTCTGGGAGTAATGATTTGTCACTGCAGTCCTGTTACAGGCCTTCCCGAGCAAGTGTCCTTTTGTCTCACCTCCTCCTGGAATGCTGTATCCTTACGTAAGGACCACTGAAAAATTCATTAAGCTCCTTGCTTTTTGTCAGTGCTTTCCTAAAGGATGACTTCACTACAGTCTGCATGCAGAAAGTTTTCAGTGACCTCAATTATTGATTTACACTAAAAACTTCATTGCAGGAAGGTGGGGATGCTCCATTAGAGAATTTGGGAGTGAACATAAGTGGCTTCTTGTCCCGCATCGACTACTGACTCAGTCTGTGACCTTTGGATAATTACTTCAGCATTCTGTGCCTAAGATCACTATTTGTACGGTGAGGTTAACAGTGCTTCCCACCATTGCTTGTAAAGCTTTTCAAGTTCTGTGGGTGAAAACCACAAGTACAAAGCATTGCCATGATTCATAATGGCATTACTCCTTTGCACCAGCGCCCTCTATTGAAATAAGCACAATTGCCCTGGAGTAAGAGTGGTGAATCAAGTCTGTTAATTTTTTTTCTACTTATGAGATATAAAATAGCCATAAGAAGCGCTCATGCAAAATGGCAAACCATTTAAATGCCAGTGGGGACGTTAGTCTCCTCAGATTGCTGCTTTTGAACGCTGCTTTTCCTTTTGGTCAGAAACAAGCCCAAGAACCTGAAGCGAGAACCTGAGTTTTCATGTCTCAGCAAACCGATTGTGCAGTAATGTGCCTGAATTGTGCCTACTCTTGGAAATAAAAGTATTAGCAGCAGGGTAACGGTGCTGGCTAGGTGGTGAGCTAATGTCAGTGAGTACTTGGTCAGGTGCACTCTATCATTGATCTGATCGGTCGTTCAGAGGGGGTGGGATTGGGGGAAGTAATCCTGAAGCATGCCATCTGAGAGAGGTGTCCCCCTTAAGGAAGAGCACATGGAACAGTCTTGAGTGACTTGCTAAACACTCAGTATGTTAGTGAGACCTGATGTGCTTAATCCTCATTTCTTTTATTAACTTCATTTTTAAAGCTTGTTTCAGGACATAAGTGAAAAGAGGGCTAATAGTAGTTGGCAAATAATTTACCCAATAAGCCAATATAGATAGAGAATGATTGAAGATAAGCAGAAGACCTCTGACATTTACATAATGTTTACCTAAAGCACTTGTTGTAACTTGTTTGTTACAGAAGTCATTATCTGGAGATTAACAGTAAATACAGGAAATGGGAGTATAAGACTAGAATGAGAAAAAGACAAAATGTAGAAACAGGGAGATGTGTTCAAGCAGAGGAATGGGGAGATGGTGTAGTCTGTTGATGATGTTTATGGACTGTGATAATGCTATCTCAGTAGAAACTCCCAGGAGAAGAAGAATTCATCCAGGTTATTGTTTCTTGAGAGGGTAATCTTCTCTGATAAGCATTGTGCAGATTATCTGTAAGTGCATGTAATGTTGGTAAGAGGGCTTTGTGGAGAGCGGGAGTTGATATTTCTCTCAAACTTGGAAGAAACTCTGACATTTGCTTTTCAAGTAGGGGTAAGCATATGTCTTTCCTACACAGTGGGTGTCACGAGTTTGCCAAACTCAGCTGCCCATCGAAGATGAGAGGGTTTAATAAAAAAAAGGCTTTTATGCTTTTGTGGTAGGCTGTAGAGGGAATGTGGGTAGGGAGTGAAATGATTGGAAGAAGAGTAAAAGTTTGCAGCATAGGTCAGTCAGGGGTCCTCCGTAATGATGATATTTGTTAGGAGCATTTTAAAATACGCTTAATCGGTATTGGGATTATAAAGATTTAATATCTGACATGCATAGATTTCCATGTAGTTGTAATTAGACAGCTTGTTTAGGCAGTGGGAGATCTCTGCTGAAGTAGTGAAGGTTGGGTTAGAGTTTGACCATGGCCCAGTTTTACGTCTTTAAGATTTTGGAGGCATGTTGGGATTTGAGGATGTAGTTATGCTGGATTACTGAGTTGAAATTAGTTTTTCCTACATCAGAAGCAAGTACTGCACACTCATAGTTTTACTGAAATATTAATAAAAAGAAGTCCTCTCGTTCCTCAAACACTTAAAATGCTCTTTCTAACAAGATAATAACTGTAACCCAACAATTTTATATGCATAACCTTTTGCAGGCCATAGAGCGTGTGCAAGCAGAAATGGCAGGCTGTAAAAAGTTATTGTCGCTGTTTGTATTGTGACAGTGCTTAGAAGCTCAAGCTCCATTCTTTCAGGTATGGTATGTATATTAAAGGAAGACAGAGACTTCTGGCCCGTGCTGTGATTTTGCAGAAGCACAGCTTGGTGCTTGCACAGAGCATCTAGGCTGTGCAGTAGGCAGTCAGGCAGTGACATCTAGCTCTTTTGGCAAAGGAGCCGGTGGCGTTCTGCTGCAAAGCATGGTGCCGTTCTGGGCGACAGAGTCCCGAGCCTGGAAATAAGTACAAACTACTGAGAGAACTGCCAGGCTTTGTGAGCTGCTGTAATAAACTAGAAACAAAATTCAGAGATTTTCTAGTTTATTTGTGCCACTGCGGAGAAGCTGGGAAATAAAAGGGCCACAATTATCAGTCTTGGGAGTCATTTAGGCGAATGCTGCACGTGTAAATAAAACAGAGTTCCTGTCTTATAAAGCTTGCTGTTTGGGGTACAGGCAACGGAGAAAGGAAAGGAAATA
Source organism: Cepphus grylle (assembly GCA_013401065.1). NCBI lineage: Eukaryota > Metazoa > Chordata > Aves > Charadriiformes > Alcidae > Cepphus > Cepphus grylle. Next base: position 378,809 of record VZUD01000255.1, read on the forward strand.
TGTAGTGATGATAGTGGAGGTGGAAAGACAGGGTGACCACAGAGGCATATTGCCATATGTGCTTGCTGAGTGCACAGCGGTGCGCTGTGCCTGCCCTGCTGTTATCTTCTAGCAGTAGTAACCAGTGGTTGTTGTTAGCCCTAGCAGGGCTTGCTATTCTGATTACAATCTTGCTTTTTTCCCTCAGCTTGGATTCCCATGTAATTTTAGCAGTATTCTTATGGAGAACTGTTAGAGCAAGATAGGAAGCGAATGTTTTACAGCAGCTGAAACCGTGCAGGGAAGATGGCTAAAAGCATTCTTTTTCAACCAGAGCACTTAGTACAATATTTGTGGCAATCGAAAACTCAGGAAATGAGGATGCTTTGTTGCAGAGTTAATGAAGAAGATTTTAGTGTGTGCAAACCCTCGTTGACAGTTACGCTAGCAATCAGAAGGTGCTTATTTTCCTGTCTTTCAGTAAGTCCTTCACTGCTCAGGCACTCTTGTGAGAGTGTTTTTTCCATATGTGACAGAGGAGGCATGGAGGAGGGGGTCTGTGGGAGATCACATGTGGGGTCACTGCTGAAGAAACAGACTCTTTATTTGTTGTTTGATATCAGGAATGATTTACTTAAGGGCATGCTTCTGCCCTGCTTTGGTCAGGTACCTGATCCTGCTCCAGATGGGCTGATGTGTTGTACCGCATAGTGGTATTAGCTCGACTCCCAGAAGCGGTAGAGCTGCATCAGTAATTAGTTCTTCTCAGCAAGCTTAATTAGCAGGCTCAAGCAGATACTGCACTGACATGGATACTTAGCTTCTGGTTCCCGAGCCAGCTTAAGTATGCGTGCAAGAGCCAAGCACTGTGCTGTGTGGACTTAAAGTTTTGCCATCTCTGCTTTATTTCATTTACAAAACAGAGCTTGAACTTCTTTTTAAACTTCTTTCCTCAAACTATTGCTACAACCAGTGACTTTAAAGGTCCTTTGTACCTGTGGTAATAAGTACTGCTTTAAACAAGGCCCAAACATGTCTGATTTACAGAATACCTTTTTTGATTAAAATCCACTGGTTAATTTTTCAGACTAGTTTTCATTGTTTTTATTACTTTTTAAAAAATCAAATCCCATTTCAGTCACCTTTTTAGGCAGGAGATGATTTATAGAGAATGATCGTTGTGTTTATTTGAACATCCAAATGCAATAAATCTGCTCAGTATTTCAATAGTATGCTTATTAATAGAACACATTATTCTGTTCAATATTGCGTTGTCTTTAAAATTTAGCAGAGCATTAGTAGTAATGAAACTAGTTTAAATCAATATATCCCTGTTATGAAACCATCTACGTGAGGAAGATAATGCAAAAATTTGCCTGTAGCACAATAGCCGGATGATAACTGCATAAAAAGATCTAAAAGGAAGACTTTCAGGGAGGTTTAAGTTTCTAATTTAGGATGTGTGCAGATCACAATGTATTAACATTAATTTTAATAGAAATATTTTCCAAAATAATAGAAATATTTCCAAAAAAAAATTTACCAGAAAGTACTTTGATAGCAGAGAACGAAATTTTGGTCTCCCTGGGAATAATGAAAAAGCTCCAATTCATTGGAGTAGGCTTTATAACTACTCAAAATGCAACAACTAAAATGAATATTGTGAATGTGGTCCAGAAAATATCACAGATATTTTTCTATTCAGTTGCAGAAATTGTGTGGAAAAAAAACAAGTACGCAAAGAAAAACTAAAATTAGATTTAACATTCTCAGCTTGGCAATCTCAGGCTTCCATTAAATGTATGGGCCAGAATTTTTATACTTAGATGTCTAAAATTAGACCCCGGAATAAAAGACCTGATTGTAGAAAGTGCTTAAGTACAATGTTTGTGGAGGATGCATGTCCCAGTTCTGATAGTTTAATTTTAGTTTTCTTGGTGGGTTACTGTCAGTTCATTTAACTCAGTGTTGCCACAAAGCGTCTAATTCTCTTGACTTCAGGGTGTTGAGCGCTATTGAAGTGAGTGCAGGAATGTGCCCTGCGCGATGTGCCCTTCCAGTGAAGTAGGTGGGACTCCACAGTACGTGTGTGGACCTTCGTCTCACCGCTTGAGTATTGGAGGGTAAGGAAGCAGAGAGAAGACTGTTTAAAGTTAGTCCACTAACTATCCATCTAAATTTTAGCTCTTAAAATCTGAAGTAACCTGTGTTGCTATGAAAGGCAGTGGGAGAGCTGCCTGGTTTACACTTTTGAGAACCAGGCTCAGCTTCTGCACAACTTGGCTCTCCAGTTTCAAAAAGGCAATTCCTCTTAAATTCCACTCAGCAGAGTGCTTACTAAGTGGTTGCTCTCATATTGAAGACTCAGTGGCATTTGAATGGGTTATTTTTTGGTGTATTGACCACAGTTTTCTGCATGGGTTTCAGCTTGCTTAAATCCTGCGAAAATACCCACTACACCCCCAAAAAACCAATCAAAACAAACAAAAAAAACCCCCACACAAAACGCCCACTCTAATCAAAACATCCAAAAACCCCTCTCCCGAAACTTCAAAGATACTCTTAAGCAGAGGAAGCAATTTGCTCCTCTGTTCTTTATCATCCTCTACCCGTGGAGCTGAAGCTCTTCAGAAAACGTTGTCTCACAGCACTTCCATGAGATGGGTACGTATTACAATGTTGTGAATGGATGTCTTGAATCACAGATCGGTTGAGTGATTTACTGTTGAGGTATCAGTGGAAGGACAGATGAGTGACTGCATTCCTGCTCATGAACTCGCTAGCTCTTTCCCCTTCTTAAGATGTTGAAATGTAATGGAACTTAAACATTTTTAAACAACTTCCAGATTAAATTTTAATAGGAATGAAAAATGAACAATATTCTTACAAGTAAGAAATGGTCTTCATTATTTTTTAAAGTCCGTATCATAAGGAACAGCACCATTAATAAGAGCCCTGAGTTTTTTTATATTATGTACACTGTTCAGATAGAAATTTAACAGGGAATTTTAATGAAATGATGGCAGAAATCACATTTTTATTACATCCCTTTGCAGAATATTTCCTGTGAGACCAAGATAGAGAGAGGCCAAAATTAATGGCTTTTCATAGGAACTGAGTGATAAGTTATGGAAAGCTTATAGAGATAATAATTTTAGGCTGCTGTTTGGATAGCTAAACAGCCTTATGGAGAATTGCTGCTTAATAGACATATCATGGGAATTAAAGACATTTGGATGTTAATTTGTATACATATTTTTGGTGTAGGACCATAAAGAGAAATTCATTTTACAGATATTTTGTTTGCTGCTCTGTGGAGAGAGGGAAAGAATTCACTTACTGGATAGTTCCTGTCACTTGACCACTTAAGAGAACATGGAGAGTTTTCAGGGGGCTGCCTCTCTTTTCCTTTTTCTCCCCTCTTGTGGTTTTTAATCTGAACGTAAGAGAGCATGATAAGATCTTACCATGGTTTTGTTCTCATTAAAAATTAAAGAAATTGTTATTTTGGGAAATGAGAGTTATGTTTAGAGAAAATAAGCATCAAAAATATTTATGAAAATCTAAGCAATCTAGCATATTATGTTGACTTAGAGTCGAGCTTGTATTGCCCACTTGGCAAATATATTTTACCGTATTGCCGTACAACTATAATAATAAATGAACATATACTAAAGCCCCCTATCTACTATGGCAACTGGCGTTTTAAAAGCACTTCACGTGCTTGGTTTCCTGTATTTTAAATGCAGATGTTCATCCAACTTTTAATACCAATGGGAGGCCCTGTTCAAAACCTGCATTAGAGTGAAGCACAAGGTGGCAATAAACTTAATTCGGGCTTTTATCTTTCTTGGTTCCACCTCAAAGCTTTTAAATATTGCAGTTCTGAAGTGCGAATTTCTTTTGTGTTCGTCATTTCTGTGAACACCTGTGAGCGGCTGGGTTTAATTGGCCTACAGCTGGCACTGATTGTGTGTGCAGGGGCTGGGGGAGGCACTGCCTGATCGGCTGCCTTCGCGGCGGGCATCATTATCTCCTCTCCTTCCTTTTCAGCTCTTTTTTTTTTTTTTTTTTTTTTTTTTTTTTGTTATATGCAGGTTAGAAAGGTTTAGGGATTAGGGACTGAAAATAGAAGGGGCTCCGGTGAGATTTGATGCCTCTTGGATGAAGTCATTTCGGCAAATATATCTGCATGCATCAACACCTTATTGAACAAGTCAAGCGCAGATTTGCTAATCTTGTTAGTCAATTTGCAATACTTCTGTAGCTTTCATAGAGGTGACTGTGCCAAGAGCCAGGGAGGCTGAAGCACACAGGCAGTGACAGCAGTGCAGAAGAAGAGAGTAAAGATTTTAAGTCTCCTCTCCATGTCAAATGTTATCAGTTTAATGGAAGTTGACACCTTATGTATGGTCAAAATGAAACTAGTACAGGTTTGCGTATAGACATTTTTGATGGGAGGACTTTGCTTTAGTCATTGATGGTCTCATTTGCCTCCAGACTTGCTCAATCTCAATAACTCAGTTTAAATTAGCAGGCTTTTTGTTTCCTTGAGTGTCTTGTGCATATCCTTCTGCTTTGGAGTAGCTGTTGCTCTAATATTATTTTTTTTTAAAGTTGATTTCAGAATTAGACACTGGAATTGCAGAACCTCTTATTTCCTACAAGAAACTACTGCAGACCACTTTTTTAGAAAGTATGTATTTAAGAGGAAATAAATGGTTCTTTACCCGTTGTTGCTTTGTAATAGATTAGTACGCTATTTTCTACCTGTAGGCTTCCCTAGGCTTTGCAGATGAAGATGAATTATCTAACCTTCGATTGAGAAGGAATGAGGGAAGGGAGAAATGCAGCCAAATCACTTGAACTAAGCCAGAATGTCCTAAAGGTCATACTTGCCAGTGCTAAGGAGAAGAAAATAGTCTCTATATGGAATATTTTATTCACAACAGGAGTGAAACTTTCTAAATCTAAATTAGAAAGGTGTGAATAGCTGCAAGCTTATAAATACGCCTTTTGGATTATAATAGGCCTCGTAGCCTTACGAATTGATTGTAATTCAGAGAATCGTATAATTTGTGAATCCAGTGAGTTTGATGCATCCTCTGTTGCCAGGTGTATTTCCCTTTGGCGTTCATTGTATGTGGCCTGTAGGGGCCCTTCATGCCACTGCATTATGAATCCTCTGTGCTTTGGGGCTTAATGGTCTTCTGCCAGGTGAGACTTACTCTAAAACAAAAAAACCGTTTAAGAGGCCATGAAAAGTAAGGAAATGCTTTTTCACTTTCATATGAAAGCAGCACAGGTCTGACTCTAGATAAATTTCTCCTTTTCCATGGACCACAATTTTGCTGATGATTGACTTTGTACCAGTAAGAAGCATGTAAGTCTTTATTTTTGAACGTGGCATTTGAAAAAATAAATGCATGCTGGGTGCAAAGTGAATACTGGAGAAGTAAGGTAATTTAATAACCTCTCCCAACTTTAATCGTCAGTTTTTTCGTTGCTGCTCTTTGTCTGGGATCTCACTTCTGCTGTTTGTCAGGCTTGTTGCTTCCCTTTAAAATGCTTTTCTGTGCAGCTTTACTAAAGTAGCACGCTACAGAAAACAGCATTACTAAACAGAAAAACGGCGTATGCTGGAAGAAAGAAATGGCAACTGCTTTGGGACCGAGTCTGTGCCGGGTACTCTGTTCAAATACATGTATGATATCTGTGAGATAACTTAGGTTGGGAGGAGCTTATAACAGGGTTTTTTTATCAGTCTCACTTCTGTATAATGTCTTCCATCCTTCAAGTTTTCTGATAAACACAGTCGATGTGACTGACTGCATGCCCCAGAAAGTGTAGCAGTAGCCCCCTAACTTCAGTGCAATTTGTTCAAGTTTCCTATTTATGCTGCCCAATTTTATTTAATTGGAATACATTAATATAACAGACACCTTGCCTTCCTCTAACCAGATTTAGGGCTGAGAATGAGTGGAAAGGTCTTATCTTAATGAAAATGAATTTTCTTCTGTCTGAACAATAATGCAATAAAATTATCAGCCTTCTTTTTTTTTAAGCTGTTAATTGTCTGCATATGTAATGCTACCTAGCAACATTTCTAGCGGTGCTGTGTGAGGACCCTGCTGCTGGTCAGAGAATTTTGGAGAGCGCTGAAAGATAACATTATTAGTAACAATTAAGACAAATGTTTCTTTTGTGGCTTGAAGAAGGCTCATTTAGCAAAATGTCTTGAAGGCAAGGCACTGAACATTTGCATTGTTTTGTTTATTTTGTAGGAAAGTAAGTTGTTTGAGGGAGGGGAGGAACTGGAGTGTACATTAGGCCCTGTGTAGCAGCAGTCAAAGGCGTTGCAGTAATGGTACCAGTCCATGCTTGAGTGCGGAGCAGTGGGATGTGGATTTCATATACTGTAAGGGGTGAGAAACAGCTACCTCAAATATTCTTACAGTAACTGAAAGCTTTAGTTCCTGAATTAATTAATCAAAGGCCCTAGACTGCAATGTCATTATGAATAGTCAGAACATTTTCAGCTTGGTGCTTGGCTCATCAGTCTGGCAGGCACTGAACTCTGTCAATCCCTATTGAAGTTGTGCCAATCTTCTTAGATGAAGCTGATTGATGTGAGCCCTTTCCTCACCATTCATTTGGACAGCCAGACTGTGTGTGACTAAATTTTTGGCCATCACAGACATTCAGATGAATTCATTTTGATTAGTTCTAGTTGAGACTTTGGGGAAACATGAAAACTGAATTGCCATTCTTTTCCTTCCTTTGCCCATGTCCTTCTCAAGCTCTTCCCTTGTCCATCCACAACTGCTACGGTCATGCATGTGTGCAAGTGAATACACATGCAGACATTTCTGTTGCTAGGCATTAATCCATGGGTCCAGGCAGAGTTCAAGAGCTTTTTTTATACTGATTATTTTTTATCAAACTATTTATTTTCTCTGTCCAACACAATATTGGAAAATGGTGCTGTTTTCTTAGTCACAGCATTTCAATGCTTGCTCTGTCTTCAGTGAGTTACTTTGCTTTTTTCTGCTATCTGGTACAAATTTAGTGTAAATTAAATGACCGGTTCATTTTTTGCGCTCCATAGGCTGCAGCAAGTAATAAACAGCTTATGTAATCTCCTAATCATGAACTCAGCCAAAAAATGTCATAAAACTCCACAGTATACAGCACCTCACAATGATTTCTGTAGCCTGCAGAAACTGTATATTATGAATATTGTTTGCTGTGGTTTTTTTTTCATTTGAATCATCACCATCCTCCATTTGCAGGAAAGAGAAAGACTTTCTTTTCTTACTAGATGTCGCACTTTGAATCTGTATTTATTTCCTCTGTGTGTGGTTGCTAATTCTACTAGGAGGTTGTTGCTTTCTTTCATCAAATTGGAGAAATGATATTAAAATCAGAAGCATTAGATACAAAGAACTTCCCTACCCTTTTCCTTCTCTATCCCCCCCTCCCTGCCCCCCCCTCAATTTTCTAGTCTTCTCCCAAATTTCCACTTTTACCTTTGGTAATTCACCTAATCCTTGTATTCTCAGTCTCTGTGTGACCAAACCTTTTCATTTTCCCCTCCTTGGTGCTGCAGGATTTTTCGCCTTCCAGTTTTTTTTTTTTTTTAAACACTTTTGTCCAGCCTAAATAGCATGAAAGTTGGCTTCATTGCTTCCCATGGAAGAATTCTGTTGTGGTTTGCTCTCAGAAAGCATTTTTATAGTCCTTATTTCCTGTTTCATCATATTACACCCATTTTTAGTATCCTGTATAACTATTGACTATTGTTTAGTGTTAATCTGTTAGTGCATAGTATTATGTTTCTCTTCTTAAGTGTTTGTCTTTTAACTGGCTCACTGGTGTTGTAAATTACCGTCTATCGTTGATACATCTTAATTTTTTTTAATGGTAGTACTTTGAAAGAGTATTATAGAACACCATGCTCTGTTTCAGGCTCAGTGATATGAAATACAGCATTGAGCATTTTCTTCTCAAACTCTTTTAGAGGTAATTTTTCAGTTTTCATGGTGCTGTCATTGATGCCAGCCGTATATCAGCCAGCCTTCCTTAGTGCAATGCATTGAAGAGAATTGATTTGAACAGAATGATAGATGTAGTCTAAAAGTTACTTCGGGGAAACTTCTTAGGGTGATCTTACAGTATCAGAAGGGTTAGAGCCATCTTTGTGCACCTTCATGCGTAAGGGAATACTGGCTGCGGATTCTTTGGAAGCACTTCTTGGTTAGCCCTTGGAAGGCTGATTTGCTACTCCTTTGCAGGGGATCCTCTGCCTTGGGAAATTGTCCCTCAATTCTGTTCTACTCATGTTGCTGTTTTCAGTTATATTTGTAGCTTACTTTACGTGTTTAAATACACATTTGGATAAAGTGATTTGACATGGGCTTGAACTAATAGTGCTGATGCTGAGTGTTCTTGCCTCTTTGAAATTGGTGAAAGCTGAGAGCAGTCAGCTCCTCAGCACCTTTCAAAAGTACTAAGTTGCTTTAATGCCAGACATGATTTATACGGCCAGCAGAAACTGTCTTTTGGTGAACCTTCTTCTTTGTTTATAGTTTGAGTTAAGCAATTGCTCAGTGCCATTGGATCAAATTGTAGTGAATTATGATATTTTCAAGTGGCAACTGTATTTTCAGGCACAACCATTTCATGAAGGGAAACAAGCTTTTCAAATGACCTGATAAGAGTCTGAGATGCAGTACAGCATAGCTGGGATTCATCCAAGAGAAGTAATGCAACGTGCATTGAGGAGGAAGTGTAATGGGAATGGTTTCTGAAAAGGAATTGCAAATTCCTGCCTAATGAAAGGAGGGAGGAGAGAATCCTGGGCTCTTCTGGTAGTGCTGTAGACAGTAGCAGAGAAATCCACGTACCAGTTTCTGGGTCAACATTTCATATGATGCTCTTGCTAAATACCCTAATAGAATAGCATTGGTAAAAGGATACGATTTTAAATGCTTTGGTAATCTAGAGAGAAAGACTGAAAAGGGGGAAAATGTAGGTGTTCAAAACTACCTACAGTTTTGATACACTGTCTGCTTGTTTAATTACTGTAACACATTTCACACACTTAAAAACTTTTGAGTTAAAATCTTTGTGTGTATTTGATATGGAATGATATCTTTTATATTTTCTCCTCTGGATTGATCAGTCATTTTTATTTAGGCTTGATTGCTGTAATACAACTGTTGGTTATTTTTCTTTTTGATGCTTAGCCCTTGCCCAAGGTGCTTTAAGGGGAGGAGGTATAGATCAAAATAATAATTTTTCTTCTCCTAACATCAAGATATGAGTTTTTAAATGACTCAAGCCAATTTATTGCAGGGTAGATTCATTGTGGATACACTCAAAATCTATTGGATTGATTGACGATGCTGTTCTATTGACATGTCTGTTCCAAAAGAGAATGTGGGATAATAGGTTGAAGATTTGATGAATATAATTTTATTTAGTGAAAAATATATTTTGGTGCATTTAGCATATTTGTAATATAGGAAAGACTTTGAAAGTTACCTTCAAAATGTGATTGTAGGAAGGCTTCCATTGCTGAGATCAAGCCTTGTGGGAACGGAGGTTTTTTGGCACTGTTCCCGTTCCAAGGAGTTTCCACTGCTGAAAAAACACAAGCAAAATACATCTCTATGGGTTTTGCAGTCTGAAGATTTAAAAAAGAAAAAACAGCCAACAAACCCAAACCCCAAACTTTAATTTTAACTTGGCTTTGTATACAAGTTATACGTGCTTCTTTCAAGCATTAGTGGCTTCAAGTTTTCTTTCTAAAAATGTTTCTAATTTTTTAGGTCTCTTTTTTATAAGCAGGCAGCCTGGCTTGCTCATTGCCGTTATGAAGTGGAATAGGATACTCATTTTCAAATCATTCCCATTTATATAATTATTTTTGTAGCTTTTATGAAATAAGACACTTTAAAATTAGTGGAATTCCCTGAAACCACATGGTATAATTCCTAATAATGCATGTTAACTCCTAAAATTAACAGGAAGATAAGCTAATACATTCCCCTCACTACGGCTTATTGAATCACCTCTTCTGTCTGTACTTAGGAGGCAAAACTGTTGTATTAGATATCAAAAAGAACTTTCAACGTGCTCTTTTCCACATTAGTTTTACTTCCTGAAGCAGAACATCCCCAAATTTAAATCAGAGTTTTGAGCAGAGGCATATTCTGAGTGCAGCAAGTAAGGTATAGAAGCAGGAAAATCTTAATTTCCAATTCTATCTCCTTTATGGTTAATGTATGGCAAAAATTAAAGTCATCTCCCAAGTTAGGTCTTTTTTAGAGATATTTGACGTGTTTTTAAGACAGCTTGCTGATTCTCAGGATAAAGCCTTTCTGTCCTTTAGTCTTCTGTGGCCTGTCCTGACATCCCAGCTAGCTAGGTTAAATTGGCTCCAGACTCTTCCTTCTGTGTTGTGGGGTGCTGTATGTGATGCCTGAGGGGATGGGAGAGGAGTAAGAACCCAGAGTTATTTCAAACCACTTTCCTTGTCCGTCTGTTGGGCCACTTCCACTGTAGCGTTAATTTGAAGGGGTTCCTATGCTGTGGCTTACTGCGGCATTCAAAACCCTTGGTAACTGATCACCCTGGGGTGGGAGAGAGAAAGCTACAGAAGCTGTGAGGTTATATTAGCAAGCAGAGAGCAAAACTCTTGCCCTGTTTCTTGTGGACCTCCAAGAAACATTCAGTAATAGCCATAGTTTTGTCTGGGGGGGTGGGGAATAAAATTGTCCAGGTGAGATTAAATGACTTGCATAAGATCCATGTGCCATCGTCATCTGGGCAGGTAATGTAGCTAGTTCTCCAGAGTCCCAAGCCCCACTGAGTTTGGGTTTTATTTTTTTTTTTTTAATTTCAGTTATATAAATCAGACAATATTTTCAAGGCCCCATAGTTCGTCCCAGCAGCACTTCATCTTCTGGAGTGGCTGGCAGGCCACACGGGAACTGTGGGCAGTCCCCTCTGCACCAGGAGCATGGTGGCACCTCTACACCAAGAGTGGCCCCTCCTTGCTGTTGTCACTGGGGCTACTGAGAGGCACTGGGCTAGAGACGAGCCACTCAGCTGGACTGATGCTTGCTCCTACCCGATACGGCAGTCTTATATTCCTAACAAACTGTTGAGCCAGGTTATCCTTGGCTTGTTCAAAGGTTCCAGTCACAAACAGCTATGGATATGCACCTGTTTTGAAGGGATTGGTGGTAGACATGGACCTTAAGCAATGTTAGATGTAGCAACTGCAGAGAAACTAACATGTTTCAGAGGCTTTTAAACAGGAAGAATAATGTTGAGTAATACTGGGTGATGCTGAAAGACTAATGCAAAAATGCCTTTTGTTCAGTGAAGGCAGGCAGGATTAATTGTGAAATATAAACCAAATGCCTAGAACAAATGTCACTTGAAAGATGGAATAGCTCCAGACAACGGCAGGAATCCGTATGTAAAGATTAGGGAATTGATAGATGTGCACGTGCATTGCTATAGGTAACCAGATAGTAAATATGTAGCACAGTCTATCAGAACATACGCTGGAAAAAAGCCAAGGTGAGTAAATGCTAAAATCTAGGTGCTAAACAGCCTTTGTGGTTGAAGCTTAGACAAAACTTGCCCATTTTATGCTATTTTGCTGCTTGTCACAGATGGAGTAAAAGTAATTGGAAGGATGATTCTGGGAGCAAGCTGAGGTAAGGCAAGAGCAGTCAAGGGGCCTGAAAGGTAAACTTTGAGGGGAAAAGCTCAGTTCCAGTTATCTGTTATGAGTTTGCTGTTCACGTGGCTGAAGAAAATCCTGCATAACACCTTAGTCTCCCTCTGCCTTGAGCAGGCAGTGGCAGGAGAGAAGTATTTCCATCCCATGTACATGGGATAGTGGGGATTTTGGGGTGGAATAGAGCTTTCCAAGAGAGAACAGCTTCAAAGCATTATTTAGCCCTTGTGCCCCCCTTCCAGCAATTATCATAACCTCATTTATTTTCTACCCAACTCTGATATGGGGACTGTAGTTTTCTGTGCTAAAAGAAAATCTGCCTACTACTTTATTCTACTTGGGTACTACCGTGAATACAGTACACACAGGTGCCAATTTTTTTCAATTGGAGAATTGAATTCAGGAGTTGATATTGATGCAGTTGAACACATACAAATTTCAGTATAAAGTATGAGACTCTTAAAGTCTAGTTAGTTGCTTTTGATGAATTGAAATAAATTCATATTCTCTTATTAAAAGCCCAGAGAAGAAACTGAAATGCAACTCTGTATGCATGATTCTTTTTTAAAATGAAGGCTAAGAAAATCCCAACTGATACATATAAGACATAGCTTTTTAATTTATTGCTCAAGCATATGCAAAAAAGGCATTAATTTTCAGTAATATAAAATTCTTGATATGTAGTGCCTGGAGCTATGGTTTTGAACCTAAATTGCCTGTATTTACTAAGCCATATAGCTCTGCAACATGGAAAATGGAAGTGCATTTCAAATGTGTGCAGGGATTGCTATTACTAAAACCAGTTGTAATTTGTAAGTGAGAAAAATAAAGCTTCAGATGGCAGATGAAGAGACACCTTTATTGACTCCATGTGCTTGACTGCATGAGGTGCGTTCCTGAAAATGGGAAGCAAGTGCCATATTTTAAGGAATTTCAGAAGTCAAGCATCAAGGGGTAATAGAGTTGACCTCTAATTTCAGAAATCACAGGCTAACATTTGAGAGCATTTCACTTCCAAACTTTATTTAAAGCTCTGCTTAGCAATCAGTTTTATAATAGTAAGGATTTTTGGCTGGGAGGCACATCGGTTATACTGTTACCTAGCAGACTTTCCCTTGAACAGCAGACACTGACGGCTTCTAGGAGTGAAACGCTGATACTTCCGACTATGTACAGGTGTGGTTGGGCTGTCCTTCTCTCCTCGGTTTCACAAGAATGGTTTTGCATCCTCTGTGCTTTTTACCTTGAGCAAAGTACAATGTAGTTGGTCACTTATGTTTTGAACCAGAGTTTTTTTTTTTCATTCTTAAAGCTTTACTGTCTCCTTGGTGTTGAAATATTTTAACGGGCATTTTTCTGTCAGCCTCTTCCTACAGTATGCATTATCCAGCGCTGCAGTATGTTATCTAGAGGCTGTGTCTTGGAATTCTCAGTGGGTAATTCTCAGCATGGGTGCTACTCACCTTACAAAGGTATTAAGGAAATACAGGTTTTGGATGTATATTTAGTGTAGAATTGATTCCACCCTATGTTCCCTCCACCTAAAAGTAAAGATTCAATACGAACACAACATTGCTCCTTCCAAAGTGATAGAAATTTTGCTTTCAGTACAGATTTATAAATTCTTAGAGAAAGAAAAGTTAAAAGTATCAGTGTTTTCCTATTAGAAGAGAAGCTTCAGTACAGGTGACGTAAAACTATGACTTTGACACTTGCTACCTGCTCTTAGCTTGACCATGTTCTTGTATGTCTGTTGTTTTTTGGTATGAACAGAAAAAGTTCTGTGAGTGTGGCAACTGCCACCAGTAAGAGACATGAACACAGGTAAACATCATTTTGCACATTCAGAGTGTTTACTACCATAACAAAATGACTGTCATCCTTTATAAAAAAACAGAGGGAGGAATTTAAATGTATTTTCTGTAAAGCATTTCTCTTTAGGTTATTCATAAATATCCGTGTCTGCTTTCTGAATGCAGAAATTCAGCCTTATTAATACATAATATATAAATTTGTACAAGAGCAAAGCATTGTTTTACCAGCTGGACTCTGAAAGCGACAGGTTTAAAGATGCTCAAAAACACACTGTGGATGAGTAAGGCTTCTGTTTTTAAAAACACAGCATAGGTATAAAAGTGAATGTGGGAGAAGAGTTCTAGGTAGACATAATATCGTTTATTAAACTGTACTGGTATGCCTGGGAAAATTAATAAGGTTCTGGGCAACCAAACTTTTTTTGAGGTCTGAAATGGAAACAGTAGATTGCAAAGCTAAATGCAACTTGAGAGCAATTACAGTTTGGCTAATATCTAGTTAGGATATTTAGATGTTTGTCTACCAAGTGTAAAATCCTAGGTTAGCCTTGAGTTATTCAGCAACTCATTTACTTGAAGTCATGAATAAATGTCATACATAGTGCTTAGGTTTTTTCAAGTGTAATGGTGTTGTACAGATATCCAGACTACTATGTGGTGTTAGCAGTCTGCTCTCATGCTGGTTAGTGTTTAAAAGATAGAATGCTGTTTATGACTCTGCTGGTATTTGTTTCAGATTTGGAGGAAAGGGGGGTTGTTTCCACAATGCAGGGTGATTACTGGCAAAGCCAAGAAGTTTTTTCTACTGAATTAACTCCTTTGTCAAATGGCACCTTTACTTACAGGGAGGCTATTTGGACAATCCAAATAAACTTGAAATAGCCCTGATACTTCACCACCATGTACAGGAGAAGGGAAAAAATAAGAGGACACAGGGCATAATTTTTATGCTAGTGTTACTCCCTTGTTTTACAGCTGAGGAAATGAGCTGCCACATCTGCTGTGCTGTGACAAGATCTGTATGGGATATGTCCAGAAGACCGTATGGGAACTAGGACACAGGCAGATGATGGAATTGTTTGAGCTGTAGGCTATCTATGCTGTCACATTTAATGGCATACATTCAGCATCATCACAGGCAATAGTGAGGCAGAACACAAGTATGTGAGGCACCGCGGTTTTTTACTCTTTCCAAAAATGAATTTCTTATTAATTAGGCTTCTGCAGAAACACCAATTTTATTATTTTTTTTTGCTGGTAAGGGTATAGCAGCAGTGCCAAAAACATGGCCATTTAACCAATTTACAATTTAGCACTTCTCACCTGAAGATGAATAAAGGAAGAGACTAGAAATGGAACCAGAAGAATTTCTGGTAGATGGTTTTTACAGGAGCATCATAGTGTGAGTGATATCAGTGTAGCTGACTGGATTTCTCTTTACATATAAAGATTCTGTTGTTTTGGGTGCAGATTGCAGTTTTGATTTTTCTTATTTTTTTTCAGTGACTGCATATTGGCATTCAGATTGATAGCCAGAATCAATTTCAGACAGATTAATTTATGAATGATTTTTTTAAATAGAAAAATTGTTCATAATTCTCTTAACTGTTTGGAACGGCTAACCCAGAGTAGCTGTTCTGTAGGAGCCTCCCATAGGACTGTAGAAGAGCTATGGGTTTTCTATTCCTCCAAAATTTGTGCCACTTCAGCTTTGAATTTCTTTGAATTTTCTTTGTCTTGAGCAATCTGATTGTGACTAAGATTCAGGGAGGTCCTGTGTATGCCTTGACCTCGGTGTCTTTGTCTATAGAATAAGGATAACAGTGCTTAGTTACTGCCGGGAATATTCAGGCATAATGTATATAAATACCTCTAAAGGTTACAAGTTCTCTCAAAGTGCCTTGTATTTCTGCTGATTTCATGTTAAGTAGAAAACTGTGTGTTTGTGTGGTGGTGGCGGTGGGGGAGGTTCAATCATCCGATGTCAAGTTTTGTTTTATTTTTGTAATGATTTATGCAGTTGTTAATCAGCAGCTGACTCAGAGGAAACTTCAGGGAGATCATCTATTTAGAAACAATCCGGCTTCTAGTATTTTCTCTCCATTGTGTTTTTCTTCCTTTGTTCTTTTGTTCTCTATTATGAAGGACATTTGCATGAAAACAAGATTTTTGTTTCTTAAGAGTTCATCTGCTCCTGCTGCTTATTCCCCACCTGGCCATAATCCTCCGTTTGTGACATCTCAATTGGTGGCTGTGCAAATGATTATGATGTCAAAGACAGGATTATGACTTCAGGTGAGAAACAAACAGCAGGAACTGGGGAACTCAGGAGAAATAGACATCTAGATTTTTCTCTAACCATTTTAATGCTAAAAGCACAAGAGAAATGCAGACAATAGATTACGTATGCATATATAAAATAAGTGATGTATAAGCAAATTGTATAGTACTAGTGAGTAACATGACAAATCTATTCTTTAAATTGTCTTCAACTGTTCTTATTCTCTAGTTTCATCTATGGAAAGTGACAATATAGGATAATATCCAGTAACAGTGTGACTAGGACATAGTTATTTGTTTTTTACTATGTTACAACTCTTCTAACAGACTTGTTCTGTATCTCTGTGTTGTAACACGATTTCTTTAGTTTGATTATAAAAAAGTTTGATTAAAAATAGAGAGTCAGACCCAAAACTGTGGACAAACAATGAATGAACTTTGAACTTTGGTCCCTGGTGAGAGTGTGGTTTTGGACTAGATCAAGCTGCTTTGTGATACAGTGGGAGGTTCTTGAAGTTGCCTGAGTTCTCCTGCTTGTTCCGCCCCCCATTAAATGTTGCATGTCCTTTTTGTTCCTGAGGAACCCCACCACGTGCTGCCCCTGAAAACTGTTTTTCTGAAGGGTTTTTTCATGATATCTCCTTTTGCTTGTGTGGCTCTACAGTCATTTGCTACGGTGCATTGAATAGTGGGAGAAAGATATTTGCTGAAAAAGCTTTACAAGTATGAGAATGCAAAGAGGGTGTGTGTGTTATAGCACCGGTTGATGAACAAACACCTAAGATTATCTCTTCTGTAAGTTAGTGATGAGTTCTAAAGAAATTGCTCAACAGAAACCTCATCCAGGGAATCAGCTTGCAGGCTTCTGCTGTTCAAGTTGTTAAAGTGGTGGTTGCCACTTCTACTGGCTAATGCTAAGGTCATTATGTTGACAACTTTGGGCTAGGAAATAACTTTTCCACTTGCATTATTTCAAGAATGCCTACTTATAGATGCATTATGGTTTTCTTTTGAGGTATTTGGTATTTTTTGGTGTGGTTTGTGAAATGAAGTGGCAGAAATTGCATTATCCTGTATGCATACAATACTGTCCTGTGTCAGGATGAATAGGTGAAAATAGGAGGGAAGAGAGGAGTTAATAATAAGAGAACTAAAGACATTGAAAGTCATCCAATGCACAAGTTTGATATTTGAAGTACTCCCAGCTTCAGAGAAACCATGGGGAGTGTTTTGTGTTTTTTTGTTTTGTTTTTTTTTTTTTTTTAAAAAAAAACAGAATTGAAGTGGTTATCTTCAGGAGCCCAGTAATTAAAATTTAGAAAGTTGGTAACATTTTTATTCCAGGCAATTCTAGTGGTGAGATTAACATTAGATAATCTTATCATAAAATAACCAGGCACCCTGTGCTGATCTGACACATGAGAGGCTGCACAGAGCTTCTGGGCCCCCAAGGGTTGTGATTGTTTTATGGTTTTATCTTATGATAACTGTGCCTCGGTTTTGCCCTTTTCTAAGCGTTTCATACAGTACACATTCCTCCCCACCCTCCTGTAAATTTGTAATTTAACACCACTCTAGGAAATGGCAAATCAGCATGAAACTATTAATCTTATCTCGTATCGTGAAACAGACACTGATCCAAGAGATTTGATTACTTTGCTTCAGGTCATTATCCAGACTGAAAGCTGGGCTTGGGCATTTGTATCATCAACAGTTCTGCCATCAGAAAGCAAAAGATTTCAAAAACAAAGTGAAATTCTGCAGTCAATCCCATTTAACGTTTCATGCCAAAAATGCTGTGTGGCACCAAACTCCTTTTACTGGTCACTTAGCGATCAGCTGCGGTATGAAAGCCCTCATTTCTGCCCTATGTCTACAGCTTCTTTTCCTAGGCATTTACAGCATAATAAAGGACCTGAATGTCAGGCATGAGAGCTTTAAATAATCTGTAGTGATTTTAATGAGTTCAGTCACAATCACCACAGGTTTGTCGTGCTTCATAAGTATTTCTGAGATGGAGCTTGCAGTCAGACTCTCTGCTGCCAAGTTGCTTGTCGGCCTTTTGAGAAGGATGGAAACTGGCTTCTGTTCAGTCCTGCAGAACTGAGTCTGGTTTAGCTTGAACTGCTCTGGAGATAGCCAGCTGCATCCCCTCCCCTCCAATGAATACACTGTGAACAAGAAATTCAGTTTTAATTTGTATTACAGTTCAGCTAATTAAAGAAAACCCATTTTAAATACCTGACTGAACCAATGTGATTTGGCTTTGTTTCTTTTCTCTACTCTTGGCCCTTCTTCTCCCCACGCCCCCCCACCCCTGCTCCCCCCCCAGTGCTTCTGAATACTTGCAACTTCATATCTTCTCTCCCATCAAGTTTGTGGTACTTGAAAACATGCACTCATTCAATATGTAACTGCAAGGGAGGCTCAATCTCTTTTTTTGCTTCTCCAGTAGTATAGAGCTTTCTGCTCTACAACAATATTTGGAAATAACTATTTATTTATTTTTACTATTTACAAATCCCAAGGGACTTCACAGATATGGAAATATGTGGTGGTAAGAATTTCTTCTGTGCTCAACTGGATGGTTCAACTCTCTTCCTGGAGGGAGTGAATTTTACTGTTGACCTAATTCTGCTCCTGTTAAAGTTGGCACTGAGTGGTTTTAGAGATTTTCAGCCTCAAAGCGTTACTATTCTTTGTTGAATCCAGAGTTTAAGAAGGAGAGCTGAAGTGCAGCTCTTTCAGATGGAATAAGGAAGGCTTAAGCCTGGTACTCGGAATACATTTATTAACTAACTCTTTCCAAAGAAGTGGCCTGGGAACCCAGATAGAGGAACCTTCCACTCTGCATTAGAATTTTGTCAGAACTTCAAAAATTCGTACCTTTTGGCATCTGTGCCTGTCTCTGTGTCATGGGCTGTTTCTGTTTTCTGCATTTGTGCAGACTTATCATATAGATCGACTTCACAAATTAGGGAATGATAAACCAGAGCAAAGGTGAAATATAAAAATATAAACTTCTACAGTTTTCCCTGGGGAAAAAAAAAATCCCTTCAAAAATTGGTTCCCTGCTTGAGAATAATTAATGTCAAATTTTGGATGTCATATATCTGCTACATTAATTGCTATCAACTTGGGAACAGATTCAATTTTTTTTAAATGCACAGCTGTTAGGGTACTGGTTGGAAAGAGCACAAGAGGTATGTAACACTTGCTCATAGCTGTAGAGCCAGTCCTCTTAGATTGGCACAGCACAATAAAATAACAGTTCTCTATTGAAAGGAAGGTCTACATTCTTCATTCTAGCTCGGAGAGACTGTACTGTAGGGGTTCATAGTTAGAAACTGTTCCTCCATGTCCCCTGTCCTTCAGCTTGTAAGCAAGGCATTGTGTTTTGGTAGCTATTGAGGTAAGACTATAAACACATATTTAGTTATTTTTGCATGTTTTTGTGTGCTTATGAGAAAGGCCTGGCTTTGTGCAAGGATTTCCTTTCAGGCTATTTCAAATGCTGGTGCTTGTGAGCTTTTCTAAACTAAACTCGCTTTAATAAACCTGTGGGTGGGTTTTACTTATTTGTCTGTCCAGACTGCATTGTCTCAGAGTGAAGGCGACCGCCTCACAAGGTCACTGCTGCCCTGCAGTAGTGGAGGGCCTTTCAATTTATGCTTGGTCATGCCCTTTTAACTTAATGTTCTCCTTCACACAAGCTGGTAGTGATGGATGTCCATTCAGACAACCTAATGGCCTATGGTAACTGTAGAAGAGCCTTTATATCAATATTCTGCAGCTGAGACCCATCAGGATGGGCTGTCAAACTGCTCCATGCCATATCTAGGACCATTTTATGCAAATAATAGCTGTGATACCATTGTTATACTTTATGGTGTCAAGCAGGACTGTAAAAGATCATTTCCATGGGTCAAGAGGAGGTTGACCTTCGTAGCTTGATATATCAGAGGTCATTTCTCTTTGTCAGCTGTTGCTACCTTCAACAGTACTAAACCCACTGCAGAATGACCTCAGCTCTTAAGGAATCTCAGACGTAGATGGAAGGTCTGCTGAAACATCCTTGGTGGCATTTCAAGTGTGGTGAGAGTATTCTGCAGTCAGCATCTTCGTGGTGAGCTTCAAAAGGTAACAGCTGGCTTACCCCAAGGGAATGAGAGATTGCTGTTTGTTCCATGCCTGCACCTATTCCTTGATTCCACTTTTCCTGCAATCTTTCATTAGTTAATTTATTACCTGTTTGAGATACTGCAAGCCTGCAAAATAGAAGACTTTTCCTTTATCGGTGAAATCACAGCCTGTATGCCAAGAGGACCTTGAATTTTTATGTTCAGGGACCTGAGCCTTCCAGACTCAAGTGAGATAGTTTGCCTCTGTTGCTCAGGGAACACCCGTCCAATGCACAGACTGTCAGATTAGGTAACAGTGTATAAGATATCATGCTGTGAATCTGCTTAGGTGCAACTTCTCCAAGGGTTGTTGTGTTCTGCACAAAACTTCCAGCTACGTGTGTTCTTAGTCAAAAATGTTCACGTCCCTTCCATTTGCGGAGTGCCGTTTATGCTTCCATGGACTTCCTATGTAACTGTAGACTAAGATATTGACTTCTGGTAAGAAATGGAGTGCTTGCTAATGCAAGGGAATCTGAAAAATGTCTCGTTAAACAGGTATATGAAGTAACTGTGGAAAGACTGAAGGAGGAACTGAAGCATTATATGAATGTAATATCTGCCCGTGACGGAGTTCTGCCACCATTCAGAGAAGACTCAGCATTTCAAGCACCTTGGTAGTAACTCCAATGCTACCTACCTACCAGTTGATCCAACTATATGTTGCATTGTACCCTTCAGTACGTTGGGAGTATGCATGCTTTTTCAGTATTACTGTGAAATAGAAATAGTTTGTGGTCCCATTTCTGTGTACTCTAGCAGATTAATTTGTAGTTTCCTCACTCCCTTATTTAAAGAAGTTGTTCCTGGTAATTCAGTTACCTTGGCATGGCAGCAAGTTTCAGCATGTTAACTGCTCCGGACTGGGTATTTTATCTCTTGGCTTCACTTCTAGTGACAGAGACGTAAGTTACCACATATATAGCATCTTAGGTTTACTGTGGGTTAGTGTAAGTTGGTGATCACATGCAAGCTGTAATCTCAAAGCTGATGAGGCCATGAGCAGTCAGTGTCTAAGCCTTTAGACAACTGCTTTCTAATAAATGGTATATATACTTTTCTGAAATGTGGAGGTGTCAAGTACCATGGTTCTAACTTGATTCTTCTAAAGAATTTTCTTAATTTTTTGCTACCAAGACTATTTAACGCATAATCGTGGGGCTGCCTGTTGTTCTGCCTTGCACTAGCAGTTGGCCAGTTAGTGTAAAGCTATGTACGAATCGGATTGTGGTGCGTTAGTCTTGTTCCAGTCTTTGCTCTGAGGAACAGCATCATTACCAAACAAAAGAGACTTTCTATAAAGCTTTTGTTTCTTAAGTGAAACTTCTTTGACAAGATAGAAGTGAGTCAGCCTGTCTTTAATGGGATTGCATTGAAACGTCTGCTTACGTGCAACTCTTGTTGTCATTCCTTGGCATGATCGTTACTTGAGGGGCAGATTAGAGGTCAATCAGGCAAAGCCACAAGGGCGCCCACAGCTAGCCTCAGGATACTCCCTACAAATGTAAGATCAAAAGGGCAGGCACATGAAAATTACTGTTTACTTTTTATGAATTATTTCCCAGAGATGGGATCATTAGCAGAATCTAAATGCTGTCTGGCTCTTAGTGCAAGGACACTCCTGACAGAATGCGCTTGCTTGGGCACACCTTTCCACTTTTAAAGTCAAAAGATTTTCTGCTTTTGCTTTTGTGGGATTTCTGTATTATTTAAATAACTTTCTGGTTGTTTTTCCCCCAAACACTGTCCCTACTTCTGAACATGCTTTTAATTCTTAGATATTGTCCATTTCTTTTCTTTGTTTGTAAAGCAAAGCTATTTCAAAGCCTACATCCATATCCCAGGAACTTTTCAGGTGTCACTTACCTTCTGAAGGAAGTAAAACTTTCTGGTAATCTTTCTGAGTGAACAGTGGCTGTTACTTAAAATTCATCGCTGGCCAATGGGTACTAGAGTTATCCCTACTGTAAATACAGGGGAAAGGTGATATTGGCTGTCGTGGTGAGGTACATGTTGGCAAATGCTGATTCAATGTCTGCTCCTGCAGTAATCTTCACGTGTCAAACTCTACACGTTCTTATTCACATAAGTATCTGGCTTCTGTTTGATCACAGTAATCAGGGCTATTTAGAAGGGTCACGGTATATTTGCCCTTTTGTCTTGTGTCTAGAGCTATGAAAGCATGACTTTGGAGGAGATGTTGATTGAATTCTGAAGAGACTGTCAGTATCTGGGAACATGTGTAGCCCCTGATATGCTAAACTTGTGATTCCAAGTAGAAAACTGTTTGCTTTTTAAAATAACTTTGAAAAAGTTACCTTGAAGGACCAAATACGTGGTGGATATTCCTCTTTAATGAAAACCAATGTGAACTTCCCTCTTATCATCCAACATGTTACTACCCTTAATGTGAAATAATCAAATGCTGCCCAGTGTAGGAATGAAACTAAATCTGGCTGGTAACCAAAATAAAATCCCTTACAGCTACTTTTGTATGTTCTTAAAATGTGTGCTGTGAGATTAGGCAGTTGCCTTCCCCCCCCCCTCCCCCCGCCCTCCTATTTTTCTTTAAAAGTTTAAAATAAAAAAAAAAGCTCTCTTGCAGCCCCATCCTATGATAAGGTTGGGGGGCAGAAAATCCAATGTTATGGGTTTTTTTTGTCTAAATCCTTATTCTTCCTAATATGGCTAGACATTTTGGGTCGGTGTGGTTTTTACTTATTTGGCATGATGTTTTCTCAACATTTTTGTTTCTTTTGGAATTCATCTTGACAGCAGTAGCTAGAGAACTTCCTGCTAGTGTTTAAAAGGATAAACCAAACATCTCACTTTCCATCTCTTCTGTTGGACAGAGCTCAGGAAATTTTTTTAATCCTTGCAAAGCAGTGAGAGTGCAAAAGAAACGTGTGCAATGGTGTGGGGTCGCTGGGTCCTCCAAGATAGGGGCGTGCAAGCCACCATCTATAGGAGTGGGTCGGGGGTTTATTACAGCAGCATTCAGAAAGTTGAGGCAAGGACACTATAAATATAAGTCAGCTGGTGCTGGGCACAGTTTAGGCTCGTACTGAGCTGCCCCCAATCTCAAAAGTTTTCCAGCATATCTCTTGGACTTCTTAGGCTACATCAGCACTGTACAGGGGCTCCGTATGCCTCCCTTCAGTTGTGAAGACATGCTCACAGGTTTGTGATATGTCAGAGGGCAACTGATTTGGAGCCAGGATGTGACATGCTTGCTGTGTGTTTCTTGCACACTACACGGAGGCAGAATCGGGTATCTGGTTGTGCTGTTCATCTCAGGTACCGTTGCTGTTGATATCTTCTTCTTGGTAGTCATCATGGAAGACAAAGATTTTAAGATGTCTTTTATTTCATCTGTCCTTCGGTGGCTGTTAGATTCCCTCTCTTTTTTTTTATAATGTGCCACAAAGGTCCATAAACCTCTCCTCTGATGTTGTACGTCTTGAAGCTGATACCAAAATCCAGATGGGATTCTAGAGCAGGTCGCCCCGCTGCTGTTAGGAGAGAGGAATGGTGGAGGTCCCTTCTCCACCCAATTTCTAAGGAGTGCAAGGCATACCTGTCAAATGATAGCTGTTAAATTAACATTTCCATTTCCCTGTGTGTTGCCTTATCTTTACAGACAGGTGTATATGTGTTGGGAGAGGAGATATTTTTGGCTATACTGTAGGAGAGCCTGAAGGTAATGAGTTGTGCATAGTAAATCTTGCTTACTCCATAATTTCCACTACATTTCAAATTAAGGGCCTAAATTAGGGTTAGTGTCAGACTTGCTCTTTTACTATGTCCTAATTTTGTTTTAAAAGCACATAGCTAAGGACTTTAATATGCTTTAGATTCAGTGCTTGCAAGTTATACTAAAATCCCTAAGGGAGCCAAAATAACTTATTAAAACCTTGCAAATGTTTTTGACTGCTGCATTCTATTATTTTCTATTCCAGTGGTAGCATACAGCCTCTGCTGCTGATGGGCGGAGGAACGCAAACCTCCAGGGCCCATTAGACTTAACTTGTTTACTGCATTGATATCTATATGTTAAATGACAAGAGAGTTCAGGTTATTGAATAATTTAAAATTCAGCTCTAATTGGTGTCATATGACCTGGAAAAGGCCATGGATGACGCCAGGAGCATGCTGTGAAATTCTTATAAATAATTCATAAATTAGATCATTCATTTGCCTGGATGTCTTGTTAAATGCAGAAGTTTGTAAGTAATAACTGATGATATAACACCTGTAAGTATTTAGTTCATATGCTGGAAGGTAATCTACCTTGATGATCTTCTAGCAAAACCTGCCAGAGTACGAGAGTTAATTGCACTAGGGAGAATGCACTACATTTATTTGGGATGGGCTTTGGCAAGGCGTACCGTGCAGATGTTGCATTACGCATTCTCTATCAGCTAGACAACTATTCTGTGTATGCCCATGTTAAAAATGCAGCTCATCACTCTTCTGCCCTTATTTCACATGAACTCCAAATGCACTGGGAAATGGTAGTGACCTGCTCTGCTCACAAATAGTATAGTTTTTGAAATATTTATCTAGGTCTTGAACTACTGATTCTTCAGTAAAATAAAGGGCAGAAGTAAAAAATTGAAGTCAGAAGATTGTGGTTTTTCGTTTTTATAATGTTGGCAGCACATTGAATGTTAATATTTAGACCTGGTGCTGTCAAGATTAGTGTAGTGGCATTTTTCTATAGTGCAAACAGGAACAATACGGTTTTGTTTCAGTGAGCAAACATGTTTGCTTAATTTTTAGTGGTCAGGTATTGCATTGCCATATGTAGGTTCTGTTTGGGCTTAATGGGCATTCTGCTCACAGTGACTTCCAAGACTCAACATACAGGCGCCTTGCTTCACTTTTCTTGGAGCACTGTATTGTTAACTGCCTTATCAGCCAGTTTGCTGATCTGAAATGGAAGCATTTGTTAGAGATTATCTACAATATTTGTGTAGCTGGAGAAGAAGGGTGGCATGTTTATGAATGCAAAATATACACTTAAAGCTGAGTGCCAGCAAATGCTCACATGCCACTTTGAATGCAGGTTTTTTTGTGCACCTGGCATCCCAGCTCAAACCCTCTTAACAAAGAGGAAAAAAAAATTGAAGGCAACACAAACATAGGAGGTGTTCCTCTGCTGTCAGCTAGCAGCTATAGATTCACTTTTTTGTGATGTGATCCTGTTTTATTATTTTCTTTTTTTTTTGCTATACCTGTTCAGTATATTGCATTCAGCAGATTTTTACAGGAAAAATACAGGCTTGTGACTGTCATTCACATAGTTTCTTTGATCTGAGACCACTTGTTTTATTTGGTGGAATATGGCGATCATAGCTATACATAATTTCTACAGAAAATGGTGCTTTATTTCTTGCTTGAAAAAATGGTCAGCTTATCTTCCCAGTTATCTCCTGTATTTATCTTAGGTACTGACAGAGACAGTTGCTGAACTATTATGTGGGCACTTTGTAATGACTGATACTAGGTTACTTACGGTAGAGATTTTAATAAAGGGTTATATGATTTAAAGAAAAAAAAGTTTATAGACTTCAGTAGATCCTACTAATTTACTTTAAAATCTTTAGGTTTTTACATTCTCCTTGATAAATTCTTACAATCTCTTGGAAGGAATAGCTCCTTTATCACTAGTAATGCACTTCAAATAGTCCTATCATTTGAAATAATTGTTCTTAAAACGGCATTCCTGTTGCCCTGATATCCTTCCTGAGCTTATTTATAATATATTCTCCTCATTCTACTGACAAGAGCAAGTGCTTATGCTGTCAATAGAGCTGCAAACCCAAAGGCAAACTTTATTCAGATGAGACCCATACATCAACAATGCATAGTGATGACTGAGTTCCAGATTTAGGATGTGTATCTTAGCTAGAGTATCAGCTAGGTCACTAATATGTGCCCTTGGTGCTCTTTAAGGTTCTCTGTCTATGGTAGCCTCTCATTTGTCCATTTAGAAATTTTTTGGTTCAAATTTAATTGTCTGTATTTCTCCTCTGGTTGTTGCTTGTGTTCATTCTTTTTGGCTTCCTCCAGCGTCCACACTCAGATCAGTGCAATGGACTATTTCTGGACCTGCATGTTTCTCCATCTGTTAGTACAGCACCAAAAGAAACTCCAGAGCTGTAAATCCAGGTTAGGGAAATGTTTTCAAGATACAATGAGAACAGTTTTGGTTCCTTGTCTCTTTTTCTGTATTGAAATACATTTCAACTACAAACTACAGACCCAGGTGCTATAGGGTAAACTCTAATGCTCTTAACATCTATATGAATTTTGCTGTTCACCGTAACAGCACTGCATTTGCTAGGACCCTAGCTTTTGTCCTCAGAGTGCAAGACCTCTTGAGGTAATCATAGAATGGTTTGGGTTGGAAAGGACCTTAAAGATCATCTAGTCCCAACATCCTGCCATGGGCAGGGACACCTCCCACTAGACCAGGTTGCTCAAAGCCTCATCCTGGCCTTGAACACCTCCAGGGATGGGGCAGCCACAGCTTCTGTGGGCAACCTGGGCCAGGGGCTCACCACCCTCACAGTAAAGAATTTCTTCCTGATTACTTAGTCTAAATCTCCTCTCTTTTGGTTTAAAACCATTACCTTTCATCTTATTACTATACTCCCCGATTAAGAGTCCCTCCCCATCTTTCCTGTAGGCTCCCTTGAGGTACTGGAAGGCCACTATAAGGTCTCCCTGGAGCCTTCTCTTCTCCAGGCTGAACGACCCCAGCTCTCTCAGCCTGTCCTCGTAGCAGAGGTGCTCCAGCCCTCTGATCGTCTTCGTGGCTGTCTGCTGGACCTGTTTCAACAGGTCCGTGTCCTTCTTGTGCTGAGGACTCCAGAGCTGGACGCAGTATTCCAGGTGGCGTCTCACCAGAGTGTAGTCAAAAGACAGAAGACAGAATCACCTCCCTTGACCTGCTGGCCACAGTTCTTTTCATGCAGCCCAGGATACGGTTGGCTTTCTGGTCTGTGAGTGCACATTGCTGGCTCATGTTGAGCTTCTTATCAACCAACATCCCCAAGTCCTTTTCCTCAGGGCCGCTCTCAATCCGTTCTCCGCCCAGCCTATATTTGTGCTTGGGATTGCCCCAACCCACATGCAGGACCTTGCACGATGATTTTGGGCTGTTTCTTAGCCATTTTGTACATTTGGAGCTACCAGTGAAATGTCTCAGATCCTTGCCTGCATTGAGATTGTAAGATCTGACATGTTACTAGTTCATCCCATGTGACGCAAAGCCCTGTGTGCTGGAGTCATTCTGTAAATGGGTCTCCTCTGCCAGTGCCGTGAGTTAACACTGCAGAGCACACAAGTTGCAGTTAAGAAAAATTTGCAGAGATCATAATGCTTCGTGCATAAAACTGGTGTGCTGTTTGTCTGTTTGTAGGAAGTTTTAAGGACTGGATGTTTGTTTAAGCTCTGCTCTGAATCCCTGAGCAAAAATTACTGTGATTGCAGTAAAGATTTTGTAGAGCTCCCTGCATGTCGTCGTCTTTAAACCCTTCTGAAGATTATTTGAACTTTTTTTCAGTATCTCTGTGTTTCCATGCGAGAGTTTCACATCTGATCAAGTCTTATTAACTCCATATGTTGCAAGGAGCAGTCTGAGTTTGTTTGTTTGTTTAAGCCTCAGTTAAAGGCAGTTGTATCTTTAAATACCGAACAGCAAGCGTGGAAGAGCTCCACGGAGGGGAAAGCACAGCTGTTCCATCATGGTCCGTCATGGTTTCCATGTGTCCCATAGGCAATATCTTTCTTAAACTCATCTTGTAAAATTACCCACTTCCTTATGCTTGTGCATCTTTGGATTCATGGTAGTAGGTGGGTCTTTGCATTTATTTATTTTTTCCACTCTTCCCTTTACCTGGTCTGCATCTTACAGAACTGTCATGGCATGCTCTGGTCTCATCTGATGGCTCATAAGTGTAAACGTCAATCTATTTTCCCTGCAGCCTCTACCATCTAGCTGTAGTTTTCAATTAAAGAATTAACAGAAAAACATGAATTGCTAAAAAAGTTGTTGTTGACTAACTTCTGACTCCCAATAATTAATTTTTGTTTGGGGTTAGACCCTGCAAAGTACTGAGTAGCTGTCAAAGGTGTGTTGGAACTCAGTCTTCTGCCTAAACGTGACCTCCTTCTTCGAAAGGAATAAAAAACACCCACTCACATTCAATGACATTAATGAGAATTTTCCCCCTGCAAACATATTGTAAGTGTGAAATAACATTAAAGTTTCTCTGCCTTGTTATGAAGTCTTTAAATGTCAATGCCATTTCTGAGACCATCAGGGCAGATTTAATGGTGGCCAAGGTCAACAAATGCTAACTGGTACCTCTCTTTTAGGGCCTTCAGGGACTCTTAATAGAGTCTCAGCCATGAAGTTAATTTGAGATGTGGGCCTTTATTCTTAAACCTGCTCCTGATGATTATTTTGTACCATCTTCATTCGTGTGCTTCAATTTCTTAACATTCTTTTGTCTCTTCAGTCAATAAAACAAACTGCTAAAATAAAGAAATTCTCAGTTATTTCATCTTTTGAGTCTTTTTTTTGTGTGTTCATTTTTACTTGTGTTCATGGACTGCAGAAGGGTAGGTGTGTGCTTTCTGTAGACCACCCTAAGCTGCCAGCTCTGATATGATCCTTTAAGAATACCTTCAGCTCTGCCACCTTCTGCTGCCCTAGGGTGCTGGGAAACTGGCCACACTGAAAGCCTTTTTCACTGGTGCCCTAAATGCTTCCTCACCAGAAGCAGGTAAGGTGGGAAATGAGAGACAGAGTGTAACCACAGGGTTCTCTTACTTTCCCTCTTCTGTAATATTTCTTCCTGTTGCTAGTCATACCTTTATCTGTTGCCTAATTTAGATTAAAAGGGCTTTGTAGCCTTTATTCGGCTAGAAAATTTGCAGACAAGGATGGCATGCTACAAATAGTAAATAACAAAACTCCGTCTTTTTGGCAGCATGTTGCATTTCTGCTCAGTTGCCCTGCCAGGCCCTCTGACTTTAAAATATTTTAATGTCCTGCACTTTTCACCCAGTCCAAGCACCAGACTTTCCTCAGACATTTAGCACTGACATTAATGCAAATGCCTCCAACTCATTGGGCCCTTTGGGGCAAAACATTACATCCTTGCCTTTCAACCACATGGCAGAGAGAATATATTTGTATCCACAAAACTGGAAATAATAAAATATCAGCATTCAGGTGCTAATCCATGCTAATTTACATTCTGTGAAGTCTACAAGAAACTTGTAATTGGTTGTCTTGAAGGGCAGCAGAGTGTATTTGGTATTTTGTTTATTTATAAAAAAGAATTTAAATTATACATATAAACACTGCATAGATTTGGATTACATCTCTCTTCTAATCATTGCTGGACGCTTGCTTGCATTCCTAAGTATTAGTGTTTTGGGGCTTGCTGACTGTCATCCACGGTGTGTGGAAAATACCTATTTATTGCAAGCATTTCCAGAGTGCAAATAATACTTTTCTTTCCATCAGTGGATACCAAATTTCCCTGATGAACCACTTTCACTGCAGTAGTTTTGTTATCTTTAACAAACCTGGCTTCTGTAATTAAAAAAATTAGAGCTTTGTGAAAGGTCCCAAAGGCTGGAGGAGTTTAAATTCAGTATGTTATTGGAATCAGTGCACGGGTATAGCAAAAGAAGTGCGAGTGCCGGATTTACTGCTGTTCTGATGTGCATAAAATCTCAAATGCTTGACTGCTTAGATGAACCATAGTGCAGAGATACTCCAGGATGTAAGTAGGATTTTGATGTCCGTTGCATAATATCCATGAGTATAACAAAACCACTAGAATTTGCTTGCACTAGGTTGACAAATGTGAATTACAGTTGCTTTCTTTCTTCAGAGTTTTATCAGAGTATAATCACTTGCCCAGCTTAATTGAAAAATCACTTACGTTTATAGCTGAATTTAAACATGTTTTGTATTTAAATGACAGCTTTTGATGTACAACCATTTTTTACAGAAAGTAGTTGGTTTTTATCTGTGTTTCTGTAAAGATATTTCAAAAACTCCCATCAAATTTCCAGCGGTAAGTAATATCCCATTCAGTGCAAGGTGAAATGTTTTACATCGAATCTCCTGCTGTGTAATGGCCAATCAAAGAGTATTTATAGTGGCTGAATGGATATTTTGGCTCGGTATTCAAAATTAAACATTTTCAAACATTAACATTTAATGTTTTTTGCCACTCTTCAAGTTGATTTTATGTAACCCTAGATGCTCACAACTACTTGATACTCTGAAGCAACTCATTTTATGCTGAGGATCCTGCAGGCAGTAGTTTTACATTTATTATACTTGTATAGATGGAATGGAATGTAGATTTGAAAGCAGATTTGGGTCTGTCTTCTGATAAACATTTTCTCGGGTTTGGCTGTATGTCCATCAGCATGATGCGGCAAGTCTATTTCTTAGAAAACACGTTTACCGAGGGAAATCAATAAGAAAAGAAAAATTTTGGTAATTCATAGGAAATTATTTCTCTTATTGCAGATATCCAGTAAGAAGAGCTCATGCCGACAGCCATCTTTGGAGCTGGATGGTTCCTACTTGGGTATTGGGGCACCTCAAACTTTCTATAAGAACAGTAGAGCATCAAAGGCGGGAAGCCCAGCCCGTGTTGCGTTGTCTCAGCCTTGCAGGAATAACCACAGTTATGGGACTGAAGTCCATTACAACCATCAGGAGTGTCTGAAGGAATATCCAGCAGAAAATGACTTGTACAGAAAATGTAACAATATGATTTCCCCCGCCAAGCAGAGGAGCCCTCACTGTGTAAAACCGGCTCAGGAGACGGACCGGAAAGCAAATGAATTTCAGAGCATGTGCCCTCAGCAAGGGAGTCACGGTTGTGCCTGCAAGCATGTAGGGAGCTCGGGGACCATGCAAGAGAGCCACCATCTCAGCCAGGTGCTTAGAAGGCACTCTGGGCCAGTTCACAAAACCTGTGATTACTCTAGGCACTCTCGAGTTTCTGGCCTGAATGACAGCGTGGAGTCGGGGCCTAAAGAAACAGAGCAGGCTAAAAGGTTGTACGAAGAAAGAAGGCAGAAGCTGCTTCTGCAGAAAATGGAGCTGGAAATTGAAAAGGAACGACTCCAACATTTATTGGCTAAGCAAGAAGCAAAACTGCTCCTAAAACAACAGCAACTACACCAGTCCCGTATGGATTATAACAGGTGATTTTGTGATTTATAATTTAAAAAAAAAAAATCTAATGAACACATGGGCATTAGTTAATTAAAGTGGGAGAATGGAACTGATAAAACAAGATAGGCAAGACTTGTGGCACAAACTCTCTCTAACAGTGATTTAGAGGAGAGAAAACTTTTTAGTATATTAGCATATACTGTCGGGAAATAGCATGACAGCTGTGGAAAGCAGCAGAGGAAAACAGTATGTGGTAGAAAGAAAGGCACCAGAAAAGCATTGCTACAAGAGTAGTTAGGAAGAGAGGAGCAGTAGAAGAAAAGGAGAGGTTGATCAGTGCAGGCACTTGAAGGAATACAGACATTTTGGTAAGAGAGAAGCGTGAGCGTGGATGACATAGATGCAGCATTCTCCCTTCTTTCCTTGGAGAGGTCAGTTTTGAAGTATTGCACCTTCCTAGGTAGGGACTGGAAGAAGTGTGTTTTACAGAAAAGATGGATATTATTTTATGAAATATCTTTTTTTTTTTTTTTTAAAATATATATATATATGGAAAAGGAAGGGAGCTCTGTGTAGCAAGGTCATTTTCTTTCCAATGATGTTTACAGATGGGAGAATGCCAAGCCCAAGGTGCAATGCATGTTTAAAACTAGAAGAAGGAAAGGGCGATAACCACAGAAATATGGGATGTGGCTTGAAAGGCCTGTAAGCTTCTTGCCGAATGTGAGGTAATACCTTCCTGACAATGTAAATGGGATCTCTGGGAAAGAGGGAGAAACTGGTTTATTCATATCGTGTTAGCAGAGTAGAGAAGAGCAGTGAAATGGGGCAGGTTAAAGCAAGTTGAGTTAGCCAGCGTAACTCAGTTGAGCACTATAATTTCAGCGTTAGTAAAGGAAAGCAATGGGGAAAAATGTAGCAGTCTTTTAGAAGAACCAATACGTCTCACAAGGATGCTTATTTCAATACTTTTTTTAATATGGCAATTGCTGACAGCATCCCTTGAGAGTCTGCATTACGTGACACACTTCCTACATTCACGTATTATAACCACCATGGAGGAATATATCACTTTCTCTTCTTAATCCCAGCCCCCTGGTTACTTTTCAAACTCTGAAAGAGAACACCGTAATTTAGGTGCTCTTTTGTTTGTTGTCTTGGATTGTGGCTTACATTGAAAATAATGTGTTTATATGGCTTTAAAAATGCCTGCCTTGAAGGCAATCACAATTGTGTGTGTTGAAAATGACTGAGGTCACAAACAAAGGATTATGACTTCAGGTGAGAATTAAGTAGGAACAGATGGATTCTTAATCATCAAATACCTTAATTCTATGCATGCATCCCTCCTCTAATGAAAAACAAGTAGAATACGAAGGACATACACACTGAGTTTTTTGGTGGTTTTGTTTCTAATGGATATTTTTCAGCATTTGAGCCATGATAAGCCCAGAAAAGATTTGACCTTTAATATATCTATAATGATGTGCTTTTTAATGCCATTATGCCTATTTTAGCCTTTTTTTTTTTTTTTTTTCTAGAAAAACCTTCATGGTTTACATGGCTCTAGTTACCTAAAAGAATTCTGTGAAAGAAAATAATATATAATTAATCTGAGGACTTGGTATTTTCATGATCTCTTTTCAGAGGTGCAGGTGAAAGCACATTTGCCACATTCTCTCTACAAAAAGCAACTAGAATATAGTGTGCTTGCTCTTAAAAAATATTCAGTCTCTTCAGAATTAAACTTTTGAAATTTACAGGTAAATCTCTTGGGCATCACAGTTCTGTTTCAGTTCTGGGTATATAGTTCACTTTTGCACTTGATAATAAGGTAATTTTATGTACTACAAACAATAAAAATTTGTTTAGCTAAGCTCAGATACTCTTTGCTTCATTGTCAGGAGGCTCTAGCATAGTTTCCATTTCCAGATAGTGTTTATTTTTGTCTGTCCTGATTGTGTAGGTGGACTGCTGTTTAAGGTCTATTCTGAGATGCTGAAAGTTTTGTCATTGAATCACAAGTAAAAGGTTTGACCATTTGTAATTATTGGCTATTAACTCTTCAGCTCTTTTAGCGAAAGTATGAATTGATCCTTTTTTTGGCCACGCTGCATCATAACTGCATTTTATTTTCCCACATTACCCTATTTAGCATGAAGTGAGCATACTGCTTTCTTTCAGTTTGCAGTTTCTCTCTATGTGAAACAATTGCTTGGCTGTCAATAATGGTGTGTGTGCAGAGAAGGGGGCAGTTCAATGACTCTTGATGCCAGCCACACCAGAGTGACAAATATGGGTAAATCCTGGAAACAGGAATTTTATTCAAATAAAAAGGGAGAAGTACCTCTATTGTTGACTTTCCTATCTTCATTGGGGAGAAAGAAAAAGGTGGGGTAGTGTATTAAAAATGGAGCATCATCTACGGGCCTGTAATTTCAGGACACACAAGCGTCTGAAACGAATTCTGCATTTTATGCAGTTTACACACGTGCCTTTGAGCTCTGGTGCTGCTGGAGCTGTAATCTGAGCCCAACAGGGATGTTTGTTATTGGATACTGTGACCATTTTCTTAAGGGAGCAGGTCCTTGCAAATCAGTAACTGAAATTTTTCTCATCTTTTTCCCAATGGAAACCTTTAGAAGCAAAGGCATTGGACATAAGTCAGCCTTCCAATACAAAAGTATATTCAAAAGTGTGAAAACAGTCATAAAGCTTTTGCATTTAACATGATTAAATGCCCTGTTTGTACACACACATCTCACCTTTTTGTGG
Organism: Cepphus grylle; assembly: GCA_013401065.1. NCBI lineage: Eukaryota > Metazoa > Chordata > Aves > Charadriiformes > Alcidae > Cepphus > Cepphus grylle. The sequence continues at coordinate 412,823 of VZUD01000255.1, forward strand.
TGAGTTCCTGGTGTGGTGATTTGACCAGCTGCAAAACCACCTAACTCTGCTTTTTCAGGTTTAGAGGCCACGTACCTGTTTCACAAGATGTGCCCATTGATGAAGCACCTGGAGAACTAGCTCTGATGATGAACAGCAACAGCATGGGGCTAAGGTAATTTCTCTCTTCACATCTAAGTAGTTCACAGTGTCGGTATATCTTCTTGACAGTGTGCTGTTGGCTGCCAAGTGTATTTGTTCATGTGTTTGTTTCAGATTAAGAGCTTTTTTCTTCAGGAAGGGTAAAATTCACTGGCTGCTGCATTTTGAGTCAACTCAATAGTTAAGCTGACCTGCTATTACTCAAGGTTTAGGGGTTGACTTCCTGTAGAGGTCTCAGGTTTTGTGTGTCATCTCTTAAGGACACTAACCTAGTCCAGCGCAGAATGGAGTTTTCACAAAATCTTACCTTTTGTTCTTTGTTCTAGGTGCTGTTCATTATTTTTTCAAGTAGGATCAGAACATCTCTTTAGTCTTGATTCGTACCTGATGTAAAATATACATTTTCCTTTAGCTCCCACATAGAAACGATCTTTTGCAATTGGTGACAGTCACTTGTTTTTTGAACAATACTGTGTTGCAACTCTGCTTCAGTGCAATCAGAGCAAACTACCACTGAAATATCTGGAAGTAGAGCGATGCCAATATTTAGCTCTTTATTTCAATTTTGCATGCCATTTAACACTAATCAATACCTTATTGTGTTTTCTTTCTGTCCAACCTCTCACATTTCCTGTAACCACTGGAAGAAGACTCAGGCTTACTAGAAAAGCAGCAAATAAAAACTGTGGATTTGACAAGGTTTCTCTCCCTTTCTCAAAAAGTAACAGCTTCTTGTTCTATGCTTTAGCTATAGATGTTCTTTTGACCAAAGTATCGCCTCTCTGGTGGACAAGACGAGCAGCTGTCCTTTGAATGGGCCCTTTTGTAGTGACAAGATAAGTCTTTAAAATAATAGGCTTTTCTCTCCACTATGAGAATATTGGAAGAACTGTTGATTTATTTGTAAACTAAGGGTCCAATACTTTCTTTTTTCTTATTTTTTTTAACATTAAGCAATACTGATTTTATTTTATTTTATTGAGATATGTCTTCACTGAAAAGGGAAAAGACTTCTTTCTCCAGAACAACAGGAGTTGTTAGTTTCCTTGGAATACTTCACTGCTTAACCAGGTGTTTGGCTGCTGTGAGTTACTGGCATATCCTTGTATTCTGATGCTTTTTGTTTGGTTTTCACATGGACTGAAGTGATCAAAGCGTGATCGCTGTAACAAAACAGATAGAAAGTCATGATATGTTTAAGATGCAGTAGCATTAAGTCCCTTGGAGGAAAGATGTAACCTAGAACATCTGTAGGGCTTCTTGGCAACAGCTTACCAAAAACCTGCAAAAATCTACATAGTGTAGCAGGAAAATGAGGAAAACCTGTGCCGTTAACAAAATGAGAGTTCCAGATTTCAAAAGGTTCCCCACCCTCTCTTCATTCACCTGGTTTATATACTGCAATTTTTCAAAGTTAATATGTGTTCGTGCAGTCTCAAGTTGACATGCCAGCTGGTTCCAAAGTTTGGCAGCAAAACACTTGGAAGTTTTTCTTCCTATGTGCCATCTTCAGTTTCGCAAAGGTTAACAGATGAAAGCTCCCTAAATAATTTACTCTAATGTAAGGCTGAAAGAGGCTACAGAAGACAAGTCCATTTGTCTCTTTTATGCATTGGAATATATAAGTCTTGTTTTCTTCAGTATCGAGAGAGAGTGTGCAAGTGAGTGGCTAGTGCTTAGAAAGGAAGAAGAGCTGGTAGGAACATATCCTTTTTTTTTAACAGTCTCGTGTTTTGTTATTTTGTGGGGGTTTTTTTTGTTTGTGTTTTTTTTTTGTTATTGATGTTATTTGGTTTTTAATTGACCTGCTCTTGTTAGAGCAAATGCTACCAGAACCCTAATGGAAAATCAGTCCTCTCTGACTTCCAGTTCTTACAGGAGAGCTCCTCTAAATCTCACAGCATGAAAACCTGATTTCAATCTTCAAATAAGCAAAACTTAACTTAAAAGTATTCTGGTATTTTAAAGGAGAAAGTCCTTTAAAATACTAACTTGCTGAAGTGAGATATTGGAGTTTAGAAGTAAAATAAATAATATAATCAAGAACTGAAAAACATAGTTTTTTTTATAATTAACAGCTCATTTTGAGTTAATTATCTACAATTACGAAAATCTAATTGCAATTTATTCTCTACTATCTGTGGGAAGAATCGTAGGCAAGGGAATATGCATCACTGCCAGGCATAAATGCTATAGGATGGGTACAAATAATAGAGGAGCCCTTAATGAAAAACAAAAAGCAAATAGGAGCGTGCAGCTGTGCCAAGCTATTGAAAGGTAATTGTAGTCAGAAATGAGATATGTACTTTAAAAGGCATCTTGTCATCTCCTGTAGGGATTAATTTTTTCCCTCCTTGAAAAAGGAAAAAAAGATTCCATGAGCAAATACAGTACAGAGTTTGATTTCTAATACAGATTTTGGTCATAGTGTGTCTATGAAAAGGAAAACTTTTATCTTGGGGACTAGTACAAACTATAGCCAAAATTGCTGATGGATGCGTCTTTTGTTTTCTCTTTTAAATGTGCTGTTATGGTTTTTTTCATTATCAATGTCAGTAAGCATTGTCCATCTCAGCCTCTTTGGATGGTCCCAGTATGAATTTGCAGTGTTGAATTTGTCACTTCCCTTCTGGGTATGTTGAGGAGCTGTTGGGAAGAAATGTGTCTGTCCCTTTGCCTGCTTGCAGCTGGGTCGGCGCGTGGGACCTGAAGAGCCTTCAGATGCAGGATCTCCAGTTCTCTAAGGTGCAGCAGTCAGAGCAGGTTTTATTGAGGATGGTTTTCAGTAGCTTGGAGTGCTCCTAAGTGAGCCCACAGCCAATTTTCAGTTATGGAGATAGTAACTTGTACAATTAATGGCAAGTTGTCTGTATAATTCCTTTTCAAGCCTGCCCCAGTGTGCAAGATGCTTTTAAATATTCAAAATAAAAACATAACCTGACGCATTTGTTTAGCATAAAACAGCCTCTTACAAAGCGCCTTCCATCTCCCAGACGCAGATGCTTGGTACATGCTCAAGTACCCACTCCATGCGTATTCAGTAGGATCAATACACCCGGCACCTGCTTTTGTGTGTGCTCCTTACGTCTGCATCTGGGAGAGGAATTTTAAAACAATCCACTCTTCTCTCTTGTATTTAATCTTAGCTTTGGATCTGAATGTCATAGAAATAAGACCTATTTAATAGCACCAACTGGAGAAGATCCGGTTTGCTACTTTGCAAGCACTCCTCTCCAGAGTTCTGCTCTGTGCCTAAATCTTACCATACAAGGTACCTTGCTTTTCTGATTCTTAGATTTCCTATATGGCTCTGTCGGTACAGCTTTCTACTGCCTTCTCTCTAACGTCTTTTCCTCAAATTTCACACAGTACTGCCACTGCACCTCTACATTGACCTGTGCAAAATGTTATAAATAGCAATTGTTGGATACAGCAGCTATTGGATGGGTTTACAGTTATCTGCAGCACTCCTTCAATGTACGCTACCTGGTTAAAGGACTCCTTTCCTGCAGTATTAAAGATTTGCATGTAGAATTTGCCACCTTTAATTTCGTTGAAGGCTTCTTGTGTTTGTGTGCTTCATTCTATGTCACCCGTGTGTAATTTTTCCAGTTTGTATTTTTAGTTAGTTGAAAATAGCAAACATAGAATTCAGCAGTACTTTCCCCCTATCTGAATGCTCATTGCTATGGTGATAGTTCCAGGAGGGAATGCTGTCAGGGGTCTTTTAAAAGATTTTTATGTTTATGGTGTAACTATTTTTATTATCTTGTGAGAGAAGGTGACAATTATCTCTTGCTCCTTGTTTAATGCTTTGTTATGAACTTGATTTTTTTTGCGGCTTGTTAGACATGCAGACATCTTTCTATGGTAATGTGCAAGCATACTTCTCTGTTTTTGTCTAAGTATTCAGCGCAATTAAATACACGTGCAGAGGAACGCAGACTCGCAGCTCCCCCTGCTGTCCCAGGCATATCCAGGTTTGTTCAGACAATCCCCCCCTTCAACTATTTTAAAAATAAATAAAAATCACATGCAATCACACAGCTCGGCCACCTCTGACCTGACTTGTGCTGGCCAAATTACTGCCGTTTTTGAAGGGAACTAATATTTAAAAACTGGTGGCAATGGTAGCACCCATTTTATTTCCTATTTGGAGTTTTCTTGTCAGTTCCTCATGCTGGTTTGCATCACCTCCTGTTACTCTTGGCCTGAGCCTCTAGAGGAGAAACCATCACCAGTGCCATAACCGGCTCATCGTCCAAGACCTCCCAGGCTTCATCTGATTTATGAGTTGTCCTTGGTCTCTTGAGGTGCATCTATATGGTACTTGGCCAACTTTTAGGAATGAATTGAACACAGTTTGTTGGAATTGTTTTTCATCTCTTTGCTGTTTTGGCAGACTGGCACATTAAATCAGGATGAAATCAACTGTGCTTGCAAATGGCCCATAAAATCTGTGTATCTGGAAGCTGCTCACCCACTTGTTAGTGCTCCTTTTAATGCCCAAGTTACTTTCTTGTTCCAGATAATTTTATGTTGAAGTTTGTATCATTTTTAGATAGGATATTTGTGGAGTGAACGCTTGTTTGGCTGGTAAAAGAAGTGCTTGCAGATCTGCCAATAGTGCAAATGCTGAATTAGGTGCAGATATGAGTTTTTGTTTCTCTCATGGCTTTGTCTGGCCATGGCACAGCATCCCTTCAACAGATGTCTTCTTGAGGTCTGTTGTGATGTAACGAGAGAGTATGGTTGGGGCTAGATATACATTTTTTTCTTCATTACTGCCACATGCAGATCCTGACGGTGATAGGTTTGCTTGCTTTTGTAGGTGAAGGCTTTTGTTCTGATGAGGTTACTAAAAGCTTATTGCTGAATGGGGGTGGCAGGGATGGCAATTTTTTACATATATCTGTGCATACATTTTCTTTTTTTAAGATAGGCAGTGATTCTTATCAGACTGGGGAGCAAGGAGTTCATTTCCACTGACCTGGTTGCTTTGCTAATCTAATTTTCAGGTTTACTTTCAACTGCAACAGGGTTTTGAAGCTACCTGTCTTACATTTACCTGAATTACACTGATTCTGTTCTCATGATCACCGTATGCTGCACACAGCAGTATTACATCATTTGCATTACAGTCCAAAGTAACCTTGAGTCTTGGTTAGATAGACTTGGGGTTTAAGATATAAGTAGGAGATACCATAAGTAGTTTCCTTAGGCATACGGAGCCAGCCAGTAGGTGAGGTCTTCAAAAAGCACAGGAACTGTGGTGTTAGAAACACTGCTAAGCATAGGATGGCAAGCAGTGAAAACAGGCTTGCTAGAACTCTAGTACTTAGGTATTTTCCCAAAACTTGCATTTCCTGCCAGTCTTCTGCATGAGTATGGTTCTGTAACATCACGTATCAGAATTGAAAATGCTGAGATTTTTTTTTTCTTTGGGTTGAAATATTTAAAATTCATGCATCTCCTGAAGAAGTTTGTTCCATGCCAACACTTGCAGACAGTGAGAGACATTTTTGCAAGTCATTTGCAGATGCCTCCTTTACAGGAAAATCTAGAGACTGTTAGTTTATTGCCTGAATTGAATTTTGAAAACCTGAATTCTATTTTTATAAATTGGACTTGATTACTTTTTCAGACATATCATTTTGTTACTTTTTATTTTTATATGTAATCTTGGATGAAGAGACAATGATGTTTAATCTAGATACTCATATGTCCCAGAAATTTGTCAGTTGGAAAAGTTAAGAAAAATCTTATAAAACAAAATGTTCTGGAAGGTAGTTTCAAATTAGAAGATTTTAAACCCACCCGCACAACTTTCATGCCATTCAAAAGCTTATATCAGAACTGATGGGGCAGGACTAAGAACAAAAACTATTGGTATTACAAAGTTAAGCAAGAAATCCTCTGTACCCTGCTGTTCCGGCCATGATTACAGCTGCACTAAGCTAAACCCACTCCCCCACCCCTCCTGTGACCTTGGCTGCGCTTCAGCACACAGAGAATTGAAGCAAAAGGCAAACTCTAGTAAATATTAGATTCTGCCACTTGCAGATATACAGACTACATATAAAGATAACGGCACGCAGGCTTTTGCTCGCTCTCCAACTCTCACTTTCTCTCAAGTGGACTTTGTGTATTTGCCACTGAATTATTCTGACATAAAACTTTGCAGACCGCACTGGTGTGTCGAGCTGAACTCAGTGGCTTTGCATGGGTGCTGAGGCTTTGCAGAACTACCCATTACGTTTATAACAGTGCTAATTTTTGAGACCCACACAGAGAAAATTTTAGATTCAGCCCAGCTGATTTGTTCTTCACACTGCTCCTGCGGTGAAGAGGATTGATTTTTGTGTTTCTTTTGATATTTGGCTTCCTTTTCTCTGGTACTCAATGCTTCAGGCCTTAATCCTTTAACCTTGAATCTGAGCATCAAGGCTTCAGGAGGGATCAGGCCTTTTGATGGAGAGAGAACGTCTTTTGTTGTACCAAATGGTTGGGAGTCGTATAAGGCAAGACAGATCTCCAGACAGTATATATTTCTCTGTTGTTTTAAAAGGCTATAAAAAAAGCATGGGTTTAGTGGGGATTATAAATAATCTCAAGGAAGGTGGGGTATTAGAAGCAATGGAAAAGAGCTAATGACTTTTTCTCAAACATTTCACCAATAACCAGTCTATCATGACAGATGTGTACTGGGTTGCCAAATGCTATAGTCTGATTTGGGTAATGGTTCAAAGCTCAGAGTGTCATGGAAATGGCAGTGTGGTCCCTGATGGAGCACGGGAAAAAAAAGCTTTTCAGCTTCTCAAAGGGCAGTATTTGTGGAAGCAGATGCTTGCTTGCCCTACCCAGCATAAAGAACGGTTCTACGGGCAGCCGGGAGAGTTTGTACTGCTGGATTTTTATAGGATCATTAATTATATGTTATAAGGCAGCTAAGCATGGCATTCCTAACTCGATGAATTCCATTATGAATGGCCTTTTCATATTCTTCATCTCATTATATTAAATGCATGTGACCTGAAGTTTAGCTAAAGTTATTGTTCGGGTTAACTTTCATTTAGTGGTTGCCCTAATTTTAGAAACAGTATGATCTTTAGATTTTATGGAGAGACAGGTTTTTTTATGCATGTTTTTGCAGTGCTATTTTAAATAATTTCTTTTGGAACTAGGTAAGAACGTCTGTGAGGTGGCAAGGAAAGGATTTAGTCACTACTTGATTTGCCTGGAGATTTCTGTACCCACGTCCCTGGATGACAACATCCAGTTACATGGATTTGGCTATCATCTCTCTGCCAATAACTCTTAAACCCTCTGCTCTGTTCTGTCTAGGCTTGCATATCTGACTGCCTCCCTGACACATAATCCTGGTTGTTTTGCCTTCAGATCATTCCTAATCTGGCCAAAACAGAACTCATTTTTTCTTCCAAATCTCTCTTCACTTCTGATTTTGATAACGCCACATCCTCCCTGTCGCTCAGACTCGTAACCTCGGGGTCACTCTCCTCCTTACGCCTCTGGGCTGCTGACAGCTATTCCGGCTTCCTTCTCCTTTGCTGCAAAAACATGCCTTTAGTGTGTCAACAGTTAAAACACCACGCCTTGCTCTAGTCCTTCATCTTGCACCTTGACTACTGTAAACATTTCTCTGCTCAGTATTCATTCCCCTCTTTCAAAATAAGTTTTCCACATAGGTACCCTGGCTGGTATTGAGATTTTGTCACTGTTGTTTCTCTGAAACCCTCCTTCAAAGGCCAGTTGTCAACAGTGTCAGTCTGTAGGCTCTGCAGAAAGTCACTAAGCTGTTTCTTATTTTGTCTTCCACCTTATCTTCTTTACTCCTTCAGTTATGTGGGACTCAGCATTTTGTAGGGTGTTGCACGAACTTTCGGCCATGTGCTCCTCCTACCACATTCCCTAATTCTTTATGGGTTTTGGAACAACTGAGTCATGTCATGGTGACTCCTGCCTCTGTCTGTCTGTTCTGACTACCTCTTTCCTGTTTCCCATTTTACCTCTTTGAGCCCTTCTTTTTCCCCAGAGCTTTTTCAGAGTTTGAGTGCTTTTTTTCCTCCCCACCTTCAATCCTAGTTTGAGTTTCAAACTAATGCATCTCTTTCCACTGACCCCAAAGATAGTCTCTGCCTGGTAAATCCACCTGAAATATAAATCATACTCAAAAGATACCACCTAGGGAGACAAGTATTGTAACCCAACTTCAGTGACAAATCATCAGCTCTTCTGTGTAGGGAAGTTTAAATATGGGCTCTAGCATATGCAAGAGCTTGAAACAAAATAAGTATCTTCAGTCTTCTGTCAATAGTGCCAGGCTTCAGCTCTTTGTGTAACTACATGCCCTTCTGTTTGATCGATGTGTAGTTAATCCTTTTTTTCTTTTTAACTTTGTGCTTCCTTAATCTCCATCTACATCTTGCATCCTTTTTGAGAAAAATCATATCTCTGAGAGATGGGCTAAATTTATATACTGGCTGTAGACTCAGTAGGGCTGAAGTGGTTTGGCAAAGCCTCTAAACCCACATCACCATGTCAGAGTGGCACTGGTGGCAACAGCTCATTTCCAGACAGGTTATAACAAACTTGTGCAAGGGTAGACTTCCAAGACCTCAGATCAATAGCGGTAGCTGGAAGATGGCAAGAATCACTTGTATCTGGACTAACAAAAGTGCGTGGTGTCATTTTTGGTTGTCACGTTCATTTTCTAGGGGCAGGGAAGAGGCAGCCCAGAGCCTGGGCAGAGCCCACAGCCCTATGCCAGGATCTCTTCCCTTCATTCTTTCCCCTGATACTGGACATCAGAGCATGCCAATACATATCTCACTGATATGTGCCTCTTAGTGAGGCAATGATTTCTGTCTGGTTTCAATTCTATTATGTCTCTCTATTTCCTGAATGTAAGAATACAAAAAAGTGTTAAATCTGTTCTGTAAACATCCTGGTTGAGTCAATACTCAGTGGTGCTGTCACAGTTGCATAAAATCCATGCACTGAAAGCAAATCTTTAGTGTGTTGTTTTTTCTGGGGCCCAGGCCATCGTTTTTAGAGTTGTATGCTATCAGTTAGACATCTAAGTCTGTATTGCACTTTCAGTAAATACCTGATTTTTCAGTCACTAGCCATCAAATATGCTCTATGAAATATATAACCAGTAGATTCAAGGCAATTGAAGTGGCAAGAAGTGATATTTTAAATCTTCACCAAGCACTACCTTGTCAAATCTACATCTGTGGGCTATGGTAATCCACTAATCTGAGTAAAGTCCAAAGTCTAAATTCTCTATTTAGTTCTTTTTGGGCTATAAGATTTTTTTAAAAGCAGATCAATAAACAATCTCAGTGTTTTCATTTTACTAAGCAATTTAATATAGATGAGTACTAGTGTAGTAGTAAATCATTAATATACTCCTTAATCATAGAGTGACCGTGTCCTGCAGATGTGATCTGATCAAGGGAGAAAAGGCCAATGAAGTGTAAAGATGCATCAGGAGGGGTGCCTCCAATAGAAGTGGGATAGCGTGTCACACCATTTTAAAAGATCTTAGTATGAGAGCATTTAGGATGCCATGTACTTTTATAGTTGCAGACGTGGGTATATTCTAACATGTCATTGGTTTTGATCACTATAAAACAAAATCAAAAACCATGTCAGGTTTGTATTTGGGGAGATAGCGTGGTGTGAGGAGACATGTTGGCATCATGTTAGAACTGTGCCTTGTACCTGATCTGAGGTAGTGCCAACACACTGAGTATTTGGTGGCTTTTTCGAGTAAGAAAAGCATTACAGTCTCCAGATTCACTGGTCCCAAGCTTTGAAAGACTTCAACACTAACAGACCTATATAACCTTAAACACCAATAGTAATCTGAACTTAGCTGAAACCACGACAAAATGCTTGATTCAATCATCATGGGGTGAAGATAGTTAGAATAAGAGGACAGAGTTTTAATGGAAAAAGATGAGTCCTGTAAAGGTGCTCCCATGTTGGTTTCAGTGGTAATGGCTTCTAATCATTACAGAGATCAGATTCAACTACAGCAGCCTCAGAAGAACAGGAAAGATAAAACCTCTAATTGTGTTTATTATGCAGTTTGATGCAGTTATGAAAGGCTTTCCCTGCAACATATTCTCTAATATTAGGGAAGCTGTCCGTGACCCAGAAGTTCACCTCAGGATTCTTAGGAATACGTGTATTTGCCCAGGTTAGTGGTTATTAATCTTTGTTGCTATCAGCGTGAGAAGTTTGTAACTTTATGTTCTTTCACTTCTTCACTTAGAAACCAGGGATGATAATTTATCATGCCAGTATCCCGAGTACTGAAAGTTAGCATCTGTCAAGTGCAACTCTGTCAATGAACAGAAGCAGCTGTAGATGTTATGTCTGTTATAGCTCTTCTGTCCACGTATAGGTGCTACCAGATCCTTCAAAACTCTTATTTTCTGTGTATATGTCTCTTCATCATACCTGCACACAGGAGTGCAATCTTAAATATCTGTTGCTCCAATTAGGCATCTCTTCATGATGCCTTGTTAGTAGAGCACACTGGAAACCCTATGAGTATCTACTTTCCAGCTCTTGTTGTGTCCTTTGCTGTATTGCTACTTTTAGCAAATTATTGCTCCATGATATGATCCATGATCAGAAAAAGGGCTTTTGCAATTGCTGCTCATTTACTGAAAGCTCCTGTAACGAACACCTATCTGCAAACTCCTATGGAGGAGAGAGTGCTTATGTACCAGTGGTCTTAGCGAAGGAAAACAGAAGGACTCTTGCACCAAGCAGGTGGTTACCTGCACACTCAGACAGATGTCTGCAGCAACAGCCTGTTTTGTAGGGAAGCCCAACTACTGTAAAGTTTTTTGTTCTGGGTGAGCCAAGATGAGAAGGGATGATGCATTGTTCTTCTATGCCTTTTTCACAAGCAAATTACAATCTAATTTGGGAGATGTTTGTTCAGGACATAGCTTGCATATGGCATTTCAATGGGCACCTTGTGAATGGGGATGGCTCTCAGCCAAACAATAGTGATTCTGGATAAGGCACTACGACAGGTATTCACTTTGCTGAAGAGGATGTGATTCTCCTTCTGAAGGAGAGAGTGACATGGCTTGATCTACTGGAGAAGTTTGGTTTTAGTTCAAAAACTTTGTCCTAAACAGGCTTTTGCATCATTCCTTATGGTACTTTCACTGGTGACAGCTAGGCAGGCTTTTGAGATATACAGATGCTGTTTTGAAGGATTGTTTTTATACCTATGACTTGACATTTACATGACTTTCTTTTGTGAAGGCTGACAGCACTGCTTGCTGGAACGACAGCTGCTCTGCTCTGCTCTATAAGAAAGGCCAAACACACAATCACAGCATTTTGTCCTGCTACAGCCTTGCCAGTCAGTTTTCTGTGGCCATTTCTCTATGACTGCCTGAAAACCTTTATGTTGGAATTTTCTTTGGATTCAGAAGAGAACAGAGAAACATAATCAGAGCTAGTTTTGCTGTTTATTAGGAAAACTAAGATATGTAGGAAAGGTGCTGGTAGGGAGTTGAAATGTAGCTAACAAAGCAGAAAGAGGACTGGGCTTCAAAGGAAAGGCATGAATATAATTTTAGGTGGAATTTAGCTTAGTACTTGCTACAAATGGACCTCTAACTGTGTACATTAAGTGAAGTCCTGACTTCATTGAAGATAAAGGCAGTATTCTGATTGATTCAATGAGGCCAGGGTTTCACCTATGGCTGGTACGATCTAATAGGTCATTGCTAATTAAGAGCGTATGTGGCCTCAATTCTTGCTGGTGGAATTAAATATCTGAGTACCAGTCACCGAGGGAATGGGGAAGAAATTGGTCTCTGAAAGAGTGGTCTGGAGAAGCCATGCCGCGGGTTACTGTACCCTGGTACAACTTGATATATGGAAAAGTTTTTAGCATAGTGGCCAGTATAACTCCTCCAAGATGAGAGAAAAGTAAACCAAATACAGGAGGTCCAAGAGAGATAGTTCAACAGAAAAAAAAAAAAAAAAACCACAAAAAAAAACAACCAAAAACCAGAGAAACCTGATACAGCCACAGCCATTACTGGATTTGAGGATGCTGGTCCTGAAGAGGACTGTAAGAGATTAAAGTTCTGCATTATTCCCCAGCGGTATATTGTGTGCATAGTAACACGTAGATTGTAGGCAATTACTGCTTATTTTCTGTGACAAAAAATACTTCCATTACAAGCAGGTTTGATTATATTTCAGTTCCAGAGCTCTTGCTGGCTGCTGAGATGTTCCCCTACCTGTCCCTGCCCTCCTGCTTTTTGCCTAGAAAAATACATGAGACAGGAGATGGACTTGGTCCCAAACATCATGGATCTGTTGGGGCGGGTGCAGAGGAGGGCCAGAAACACCATCCGAGGGATGGGACATCTCTCCTAGAAGGGAAGACTGAGAGAGCTGGCATTGTCCAGCTGGGAGTAGAGAAGGCTCCGGGGAGACCTTCTTGCACCCTTTCAATACCTAAAGGGCACTTGTAAGGAAGATGGGGACAGACTTTTTAGTAGGGCCTGTAGATAGGACAAGGGGTAATGGTTTTAAACAAAGAGAGGGTAGATTCAGACCAGACACAAGGAAGCCACCTTTTACCATGAGGGTGCTCAAACGCTGACACAGGTTGTCCAGAGAGGAGGTAGATGCCCCATCCCAGGAAACATTCAAGGTCAGGTTGGAGGGGGCTCTGGGCAACCGGATCTAGTTGAAGCTGGCCCTGCTCAGTGCGGGGGATTGGAGCAGATGACCTTTAAAGGTCCTACCCAACCCAAACTATTCTATGATTCTATTCTCAAAACTGTAAATGAACATGCTGTCCAGTAAGGAAAGCAGCTGTTTCTTATTAACATGCACTGGATCCCAGCAGTGTCATTAACATGCTGATGCATCTAACATAAGCCTCAAAATGCCAGGTTTCATAATTGGGCCATGAAATCTCACTCTAGGCTTGAATATGGTCTTCAAGGGCAGTATTAGAATAGGATATTTTTCCTGCTTTTAAAGGAGGGGGAAAATGTTAAGCTATTTTTCAAGCACTCTATGTTTCAATATGATAGGCTTTAGATTTTTAACAGTGTGTTTTTAGGGTTGTTGATCTGCTGACGTGAGCAGATTGGTTTTGTGGCGTGGAACGCAAGGATGATGGCATTCAGGGATGAGAGCTTGCCCTGAAGTTTACACTGTGCTTCTCCTCCTTGCCTGCAACACTTGTACCTCGCTTCCATCTCTACTCAGCCATCCTGTAGATTTCTATCCTGCCCAAAGCAGGAGTGCCTGGACCAATCTCCCCTCTTCCCCATGTGCTGCTGTGCTGGCTTGTACACCTTGATGTGTTTCTCCTCAGCGCTGCTGGAAAGATGGGGCAGGATGTGTCCCCTCAGAAGAGGACTCTACGTTGCAGATTGAGATGTGCTAAGCAGGGCCGTAAGCTATACCTCTGTTGTCAGGGTTTTCCTCATGATTAGCTCTACGCAGACACACATGGCATATGCACTAATTTCAGGTGTCCCCTTTTTTCAATGAGTTGAGCAGCTCTGCAGAGAGGGACTTGGGAGTCCTGGTGGACAAGTTGACCATGAGCCAGCAATGTGCCCTTGTGGCAAAGAAGGCCAGTGGTCTCCTGGGATGCATTAAAAAGAGTGTGGCCAGCAGGTCGAGGGAGGTCATCCTCCCCCTCTACTCTGCCCTGGTGAGGCCGCATCTGGAGTACTGTGTCCAGTTCTGGGCTCCTCAGTTTAAGAAAGACAAGGAACTACTGGAGAGAGTCCAACGGAGCGCTACAAAGACGATGAAGGGAATGGAGCACCTCTCTCATGAGGAAAGGCTGAGAGACTTGTGTCTGTTTAGCCTGGAGAAGAGACACTGAGAGGGGATCTCATCAGTGCTTATAAATATCTAAAGGGTGGGTGTCAAGAGGATGGGGTCAGACTCTTCTCAGTGGTGCCCAGTGACAGGACAAGGGGCAATGGGCATAAACTGGAACACAGGAAATTCATCTCAACATGAGGAAAAGCTTCTTTTCTTTGAGGGTGGCAGAGCACTGGAACAGGCTGCCTAGAGAGGTGGTGGAGTATCCTTCTCTGGAGATATTCAAAACCTGCCTGGACACGTTCTTGTGCAACCTGCTCTGGGTGACCCTGCTCTGGCAGGAGGTTGGACTAGATGATCTCAGAGGTCCCTTCCAACCCTGACCATTCTGTGATTCTGTGAGTGTTTAAGAGTTGGTTCCAGTTCTCTTCCACCTCTGCTGACCTGCTCATTGTCCAGGGGCTCAGCTTCTTTACTGCATCAGTTTCTTATCTTCTTTGCTTTGTGGATTAGGGTAATTACACTGCCCTACCTGACAAGTGCTGGAAAAAAACACTTGAAAAATCTAAGGCACTTGGTAGTTCTGGAAGTAGTGGCTTACAGACTAACACAATACACTTCAGAGGACTGAAAAAATTTTGGTTGTTCAGGAGACCAACATTATTGCTTTTAAGACCCACTCATCCAAAGTCTACAGTCCTTTTTTCTGTGTGAATACTTTTTTATTTGCCACAAAGACAGTCAACTTCCCAAACACTCCCACTTCGAACTGGTGGTTTTCAAAAGTGTGGTTTGGTAACTTGATTTAAACTGATATAAATTTAGACCATTCCTGAAAAAAAGAGCCCATGATATATTGACACCTTCTTTATCCCAACACTTGTAATACTGCTGCTTTATACCGAGCTGATTCTGGAAGCTGATCTGGCTGAAAACTCCCAGCCAAAGTTGGGGGGGAGCTACATTTTCACCCTGTTTGTCAAACTGCATCTGAAATGGCAGTACAGGTTCCAGCTACAAAAACGTATTGCATGTGTTGTCTTCTTATCACCAGTTTTGCATCATTAAGTGTTATGCATTCTTGGCCTGATATACTTGCAGCAGATTGCACACATGAACTGTTAATTATTTTATTTTTAAAACAGAAATTGCAGAACAGGAAAATAACATTCCAACATGTTTGCTTTTGGAGCTTACCTACCACGACAATCTGTTAGTTTGATAATGGTTAAACTCATAAGCCCTTGCCTCAACAGGGTGCAGTAGGGTAGCATTAAGGCAACCATCTGTTGAACATATACTGGAGGCACAAATTGCCTCACATTTTGGGTTCCTGACTAGCTATAATGTAGTCATGATCTCTGGATGCCACTGATCTGCACTGAAAAATGCATGGAGGCATCAGAGTTCAGTGAAACGTAAGCATCCAAATTTGGGATCAATGACTGGGAACCCATCAGGTGAGTGCTAGCTATGGAACCTAGTATGAAACCTCGTGGGTGTACACATGCTGATAATAAATGCTTCTCCGTGGCAAGTGTCTTAGCTGCTTGAGTTGCTTAGAGATTCAATAGATCTGTGTAACTCCATTTGCGGACCAAGGCTACCATTATGTTGGATTGATTCATCAGGATGATCATGCAGCTAAACCAAGTTAAATTCTATCAGAGTTCTCCTGCATTCATTTAAAAATGAATTTAGTTGGCTCTAAATGGACATTTGTTTTAGTATCTTGAAGAACTGACTTTCCTCTATTAAAGCAGAATAATGTATCTATATGGTGCCCTAACTTGAACAGTACATAAAGATTAGTAAATAAGACCCCATTAAAAATACTTATAATGTAAGTAACATGGGTCCCAATAGCCTTTCTAATGTCCATTAATGCTTATTCTGAGGATCAGAGCTCATTTTACTGAGCCATTTAGTCAAACCGTGTGATTATTTAGAAAGTTAATTCATGCATACTAAAATCTAGCTTAAGTAATGCAGAGGGTAGGAGGTAAAACTCTATGGAGACGATAGTCCTTTTTGTTATTTAATGATCAGCCATAATTAACTTGCAAATTTGAAATAATTAGAACAAATTAAAGGTATTTAACTTTGCCTCCCTAAAGAAAAATTCAAATTGCACCAAATGCAGCTTTAAATTATTCAAGTCTCAGAGGTCTGCGCTGGGTTTTTTTACAATGCCTTTTCTATGATGAGAATACCAATCTGCTTTTTGTCAGAAAGCATCCTATCAAGTAATTGTTCTTTGTGTCTAATAAATGACAGCTATTCTTCTTTGTAAAAGTATTTCAGTCTCTGAAGACTACATCAGCATTTCCATGGCATTTTAATTCAATAAAACAAAAGGTTAATGTTTTTCTACTTTTTAAGGAATGCAAATACTAGCAATATTCAATGGGTCCTGAATGACATTTAAAATTTGCCATTCACGCTCAGCAGGGATATCGCGATATGAGGCTCCAACAAAATGGAAAAAACATTCAAGGTGTGCTTTTCTTTGTTGGTGATGTACTTCGATATTCATAAGGAGGCAGCAGTGCTGAGACTCCCTTCTTTTCTGGCGATGCGGCTCTACAACTCCTGCCAACTACCTAACCTTAGTATGTAGGTTAGGTAGGTTAATAAGGTCTCTATTTAGACAGTCTTCTCTGTTGTGTAGTTTCAGGGAATAGCATGAAAATTCATTGGATATCATGGTGCCCTGCAGGAAGTCCTACTAACCGTGCTGCATTCAAGTGATACAATGGTTTGCTGCCATTGAAATCAGAGAATGACCTGTTTTGTCACTTAGTCTCTTTAGCTATACATAACTGATACATTTGGACCAGCAGTTGGTTTCACGTTTTCCAGGTTGCAATAGTCACATCATTCATTTTACTAATTATTCCATAGGTGAACGGCTAACTATGTTCTGAAATCGATTTAATTTTTCCTTATGTTTTCTTTGTTTAATTTTGGCACATTATTCATTATTGGATTTTTGTATCTCTCTGCATTATCCCTTCCCTCCTTAGTCTGCACACCTGCCAGATTAAGTGTTTGTCATTTAGAGATTGGGCTCCCTGTTCTTACTTGTGTGAAACTTTAACGTGAGCTTTCTTTTCTTAAATACCGAAGAACCTGGCTATAATTGTTTAGTGACCTATAAATGCAAATACACTTGCTTTTGTAGTTTCCTCATAAAGTAGCTTCTGTAACTTCTTCCAGTTTGTTTGAATTGCCTTTGCCATAGCGTTATTTAAACCAGAACTCGGTATTCCAGAGGTAACCACGCTATGTAAAAGGTATTGCAGTGAACCAGTTGAGTAATCACCTGCTCATCTACAAGCCAAAGGTCACTGTCTTCACAGAAGATCTGTAGGTTGTAGTTAAATGTACTTTAAAAACTCAGAAAGCATCCAAATAATGACAGCCTCAATGTTTTTAAATGCTGTTAATCATCCAAGGACAGGCAAATGGAATATCAAGTCCTGTATTACCAGAGAAGTCTGGTCAAGTATTACACCTTTAAGCCTCTTTTAGGGTACAAACCCACCTCTTGCTGTACTCTGAGTTGCAGGAATTAGTAGGTTAATAATTTAATTTAATTCAAATAAGATACTAATTTAGTCCACTGTAAGTTTTAACAACACTTTGCAATATTATTAGCAGACACACAGTTTGAAGCCCTAAAGTAAACGGAGGTTATTCAGAGACGTTTTATCCAACACTTCAGCCAGTTATTACAGGCCATGAGCCATTATATAATGTTCTGCATTAATAATACAGGAGTAATACTAATTGTCCAACAGGCGCAGTGGGCCCTATTAAACAATGGCTTATAGAGCACATCATTGATTTGAAACTTTTAATTTAGCTATCATGTTCTGTTGGGAACATCAGATACTTGCTTTTTCCTCAGATGTACAGTAACTTAAGTAGTGTAAGCTTTTGGGCAAAAGATTCTTGTGAATCAGCCTCCACAAAGCTGTATCCCAAATAATACAAACTCAGTGGCAGTCTTTGGGTTGCCTGTGTAAAATTGGTGCTTCTACAAGAAAAGATTTGTTTAGTCTTCTGTTAACTTAGGAAAGCTGTATGTCACTCCCATACTTGCAAGTAGAGCAATATATACTTGGGAGGAATTGTACTCCTTCACGTGGAAAATCCAAAGATCTTTTTTTATGCTTTTAATTGCTTTTTATAATGGTGATGGGGCTAATTACATAGGCATGTTGGGAATCCTCATTTAAAGCAGTAGTTGTTGCCCAGAGAGCAGAATTTGAAAGCAGAAAGATGGATCTCTGTAACCTCCTGCCTTCCCAAAATGTTTTGTGGTTGCCTGTGTCTGCAGAGACTGAAGTCACACTTGCTCCATGTCACCAAATTTGTCTCTTGGCTCTATCTATGCAGTGTTTGTGATCTTGTGCAGAAGCTCATCTTGAACCATACTCGTTCTGGTTAGCCTTCTCTTTTCTTACTCTACTCAAACTGCTGCACTTGCTGCACCAGATACTCTCCCACCAGTTTGCTCATACATTTTTCTATCCTGCTTACAAGTACCTCTGTTCGTTCATCCCACCTCCTTTTGTCGTGTCTCCTCTCACTTCACCTCTTCATCCGCTTCCCTTTTAGAAACCACGACTCCATTTTTTTTCTTCACATATTCTTCTCTGTTTCCCCTTTATCCTAGCAAAGTGAGCATTTTTTTTAATTACTTTTTCTTCCAACCTTGCTCCACTGTGCCGGACAAAGCACTTTCTGTATCTTCATCCCACTTGTCCTCTCCTAACCACTCACTCAGGAAATCCAGCACCTAACGCTTTAGTAAATACGCAAAATGCCACAAAACTCCAAATATAATTGTCAGAATGGTGCCAGCTGCAGGTAACCAAAGACTTCTGCTGAGGCAGGTTGGTAACTCTTCGATCCTTGGGCATTGTGCTCTCAGACACTGTGAATGGATTCAGCAAGAGCTTAACCAGCAGCATGACGGTTACGCTTCTGGAGAGTGAGCTAGGGAATGGGCTGTGTGCAGTGTTAAAAGGGCTGAATGCATCATGTAATAGTGTGACCTTTCTTTCCTCCCAGTGTTCCGGTGTCGAAACACGAAGATTATTTTCTGAGGACGCCACCAGTGAGCAAAACCTCCAGAACACCAGGGAGTAGTGGTGGGAGCAGTTCAGGGAAGAAAATAGTCGGTTTTGGTGCAAACGTGAGAGATGGGCGAGCCCTTCTGATGCAAACCAAAAGGGAAGGCACCAAGTCAAGGAAAGGTAAGGGGAAGCATACTGTATTGCAGGGCGATGAGTGTGCTGATGGCATTCAGAAATTGTATATAAGTGTTCAAGAGCATATCAATAAAATGCAGAAGTAGAGGGGAAGGACTGCAAGTTGCTTAAAACAAGCCAAGAGAAGGTAGCTACATTTAAAGTAATAAAAAGCATGGAAAGCCCTGTAAATAACAAGTGATCTTCTTAGTTGGTGTTCCTCTTGAAATGGAAAACAATAGCCCTTTATTATCAAAAAGCTACTTCAACAATTCTTTTTCCTTTCCCAGCAAGTAGAGAATAATTGCAGTGGGGCTTGCTCTTGGAATGTAATCTTCCTCACATTCTTTTCCTCCCCAAGTAATGGTTAATATTTTGCCACACAGGGATATCTGTAGAGCTAGAATCTATCCTGCTCTTAGTACCTTCACTTAAGGGGAGAAGCCATCTGTCTTAGGAAGAGAAAGGGTTGGGAACAAAAGCAGCTTGGATGTTTCACTGCTGAGCCTTGAACATAATCCTTGGTTCAATTATGAGCTAGCTTTTTTTTTAAACTTGTCAGACAGTTTGCCATATATGTCAGTATAAAAATAAAGAAAATGGAAAAATGGGAAGAAATGTGGTACAGTTCTCAAAGGAACAAATAACTTGTGTTATTGGTTAAGACTGTACCAACATTAAAAAGCAGTCCCTGTGAAGAAACTTTGAAAAGGGCATCATCAGCCTGGACCCAAGTAGTGTCTGAGGTTAATCTCTTCCAAGGCACAGCTACAAAAGTTGGAAGCCTGTAAAGGGCTTGTGTCCAAAAAAATCAATTTCTAATTTGAAAGAAAATAATTTTTGACTAACAGGGGTTCAGGACCCATTACTCTTGCTGTATAGTCTGCTGACATTTTACACTTTCTGTTGTGCACAATGAATCCTAATAGTCATTTTATAACATTGCTACACCAATCAATTTAAGCAAGAGAAAGCCGTTACAATTCTGCAAAGTTTCAGGGGCAATTTTCACTGATGGTTTTCTTTTATGTTTTTTTTCAGCTATCTTTATTTTTTTCTTCTCTTTTCCTCTTCCTTCTCCCCTCTCCTTCTCAATACTGTAGTGATGAAATTGAGATTTTTCACAGTTGGATGATGGGTTTTGTTCCTTGGATAGGGATAGTCCCCAAAAAGTAATTTATTTTCCATAGATTCAGGGGAAAAAAATCCAACCTGACCTCTCCTTCATTCATTCATTTCATTTTGTAGTACTTAGGAGAAGTTACAAGCTGCACCCAGCTATTGCACATAACTGAGCTGTGCCTATGCTGATTTAGTGGTTGTAGTGGTCAGCATAATGTCTGAAGATGGTGGGTATCTTTTGCAAGCACTTACTGGAATTGCGAGCTTTGATGGTGTTGAGCTGCATGGCAAAATTTAACTTAAAAACATTGGCACTTGCTGTGATACCAGATAACGTTCAGAGAAATGCTTTCAAGCTGTGGAACAACCTCAGGTCTATTACTGATTTGAATGGCTTGTTTATCACGAGGCAAATTACCTAGCACTAATCACTGAAGTTGAAGTCTTCTGTATTTAGTACCTTTTTAATTGGCTTCCCTCTGTTATATGTTTGGACTCCTTTAACAAGCATACACGCATACCTGTAAAGCATTTTTTTCCATCTTTAAGGATCACCAGGGCACAATGTCAAGTTTCTTAATTCTAGTTAGCTCTGGTTTTAGCTGCCTCTGCCCTTGCTTCTGCTGGATCTCCCCATTTGTTGCTGACCTGGGATTTCTGCTTCAGAATTTATTTATTTTTATTAGGAAGCAATTATGTAGCATCTCGCAAAAGTACAATGAGGGATGCTAACATTGTTTTACGTGGTGACATTTATAAAAATAAGTTATTTACCTTACTGCATCAGAGTGCTGAGCCAGCAAGCCTGTGTGTCTGTTCGGACAGTGGTCAGTACCTGTTGTGTCAATATGAAGCAAACCCTCTACTGCAGTGCGTTTACCTGAGCTCTATCTAAGCCATGCGATGTGGGAAAGGGGGATGAAGTCAACAAGATGACAACTTGAGGCATGAAATGATGTTATTTAGCCACAGACCTTAAGGTGGCCTTTTGGTCAAAAAACCACAGTGATGGGTACTGTATACAGACACATATCCACTGAAAAATTCTTCACAGTTAGATGTTAACCTATTGCTACAGAGGTTTGTTTTTCTCATGCCTTGATCTGTCTTGTCTATTTAAATCGTATATTCTTCAGGATGGAGACCCTCCCCAAGCACACCTTAGTGCAGTGCCAGTGCTGATGTGGGTGTTTGGGCTCACTGTATAATCTCCCTGTACCACTGGGAATGGTGGGTGTGTCTGAGGGATGGTACAACTCATGATAGTGTCCCACCACAGCAACGTAGGCAGTTGTATCAGGTTTTGGGGTTGTCTTGTTCAACTACCTTTGTCGTCTTAGATTTTTTTTTTTTTTGAGAAGATAAAATGATTAATCTGGAAACTATTCCCATGCTGGCATGGTGGAAGGCTTTACCGCCCACAGGACTGCTCACTGTGAGTGTAGTGAGTTTGGAAAGGGTGATTTCCTAATAAACACACTTTTCCTTTCTCCCTGCAGATGTTTAGTAATGGGGAAAAGAGCATTGTTGACCTGGTCCCATCGCCTCATGGAGTGAAAGGGTCAGCTCTTCTCTCTTTTCAGGGTAGAAGCTTACTGGATCAGCTTAGGCAATCAGCTCTTATTCTCTCACTGTTGTTTTTTTGTGTCCTATCTCTGTTTGCTCCTTAATTTTTATTCCTGTGCTTTAGCAGGTGTTTGTGTTTTGTAGCCAAACTTTTTTAGTTTTACCAGCAAAACTTTAAGCAGACGAAGCAATCCTCAACTTTTAGATCTTTTCAGCAGTAAATTGTTTTTATTGGTGTCACCAGCAGCTATGTCAATTTGTACTAAAATCTAACAGCTTGTCTAGTTAAAAAGCACTGGAGTACAGAAATGCATGTTTCTCTTCTCTTCTGCCCTGGAAAATTTTGCTTTTGGGCTGGGAAACCAAACTAGATTCTATACATTGCATTCTGTGATATTGGGCACTTTAATTCTCTACATTTCTGTTTTCTTCCTCTTCTCACACCCTTCCTGAAATATCTCTGCATTGAAACAAAGGAAGAACTATTTTTCCCTTTGTATGTCTTTGGGGGACAGAGCATCTGCATGGTATTGTATAGCATGCGTAGCTTTCCTCTCCATATGTAAAAGAAAAAGGCAGAGAAGGAAAATTATTTTAGCTCATAGAATCTGTACTTTTCCAGGGGCTGATTTTTCTATATAGTGTTTGTTTTTCAGTAGGTTTTCTAATGTAGCTTCTTAGGGATTCAGGATCCGGAACTTCTTCCCTTGAGGGAAGACTCTTCCCTACAATCAAATAGAGCAATTAGTTAATATTAGTGAAGCGTTTTGAAGATGTGAAGTACTATATAAATGTTAAGTGTTATGAATATTAGTATTATTCAATTCATAAAGACTTCTTTCATGATTATCAACCTAGATTTCCCTTTGCTTACTTTCATCCCATTACTGCTTGAACCAGCCTCAACTGTATTTCTTCATTCTTAGTGTTGACACTTTCAAAATGTAGTCTACTGTATTTTCCCCACTTTCTTCATGTTTTAGTTGTCTGTTTCTCAAGCAGAAATATACAGCTATTTGAATTTTCTCAAATGAGTCTTTAATCTACTTTAAATCATTCTTAAACCAAGTTAACCAAATTGGAAATAGTATTCTTAACGTTACCATTTAGAAGACATCTATAATTCCTTTGGGGGTAGCTTGCTTTGCAAGCTTACATCTAGCTTGTTTTTTGCTATTGTGCTCTACTCCAGGTTCTCTCCATTGGTGTCAGGATTTAGATTAGCACACCATATATAAGTCTTTTTTTTTTCTTTTTTGGAGGGTAAATGTGTCTATTCTTTTTCCATGTTTCTTGCTTCTCTAGATCATCTCCAAGGTCTCCAGTCTCATACTGTCTTCCAACACCTGCAAATCTAATTAATTTGCTGTCATTTGTATCACTCCAATTCTCTATGACTTTTCATAAATAATTACCAGTCACTTCATAAATTCATTAACTAATTCCCTTTAGCCCTGAAATATGTATCCTTCAGACTAAAGAATTTGTACCTTTTTTTTTTTCCCTGATAATTTCTTTTCATCAGCTTTATATAGGCAGGTATTATACATCAACATGGTCTTCATTATCTCCTACTTGCTAATATTCCTTTATTTTTTTCTCATAGTATATTTTATAATTATTAGTAGCTTGGCCATTTTAGGATCATTATTGATTTAATCTTGTTCGCATATTCATAGACCTGCTTGCTCTTTGATGTTTCTTTTCCCTCAGTTGACTTGCATGCTTTTTCAAGATGTATTTTTAAACATTTTTTTTTGTTTATATATGCTCTTATACAGAATTTCTTGCTACCTCTGCTTTATGTGTGTGCAGCCTAAGAGCCTCAGTGTATTCTTACTTAGTTCCTTTTCTTGCTTTCCATTTCTAGCCCTGGTAATATTTTTAAACTTGGGTCTTTGAACAGTCCCCTTAAGGGTGTATTGGCCACTTCTGAGTCCATGTATTTTCTTTTTCTGAGAAATACATCTACTTTGCTATGAATGTAGTATGTTGACAGCGTGCCAGCCTTTTCTTGTGTAAGGAATTGAATGTATTCTCCCATGCTTACCAGGTTTATATTACTTTGGTATTAGTTTCTTAAAATCCAGCAGCCTTATTCCACTATCACATGAAATGATTTCTAAATATTTTATATTCCATCATAAGCCAAAAGTCTAAGCAAGAGACTTCCAGTCTTTATGTGCATACCCACTCTTCTCATCATGGATTGGCACACTATCAAGTTACCAGGGACACACAGTCAACATATATCCCCATGATACTTCTAAATGTTCTTTCACTGATAATTAACTCTTTGTTAGGTGTGATTTTTTTCACTGCACGGTACGGAAGCACAATACATTATAGCAGGGCAATAAGAACCCATTTTTTTTGTTAGCCTCCCTAGAATACACCTTAAAACATGTAGGTTTACTATATTCCTATATTGTATGTATTTGTACACGTTTTAAGTCAAGGCAGTATTTTAAATAACTTCAATCCCTTGGACATCTATAAATTTTGCTCTGAAGCTGGAATTACAACCTTGCGTTGCTTCATATTTCAGCATGGATGGTAGATAATGTTGCTGTTCACAGAGCTGAGAAATATTTAGGCATGACAGGATTACTTAAAGAGCTAAACACTGATTTGACTGACTTTTTGCTGAGACTTGTAGTTTTCCCTATACTTACTGTTTAGTTAAGTGGTGTTGATTGGACAGAGCTAATTAGGCTAGATTAAAAAAGCCCACACCCACAGGCTTTTGTGTAGTAGATCACATTACTCCGAATTTGCCTATTCCATTTACCTCTGACTACTGTCTGCAAGTTGTCTATCTAAATCCTGTCTGTAAAACCCAGTTCTCCAGTGGGTGAGTGAAAGGTGGAAGATGGGTGGAAAACTGGTTGGCCCCCAGCCTCAAGGGGTTGACATCACTCCATCTGACAGCCAGTTGCTGGTAGTTAACTGCTTAACATTAGCGACCTGGACAGCAGGACAGGATGCGCCTTCAGCAAGGTTGCAGACACCACCAACTGGGGAAGTGGTCAATATGCTGTAGGGTAGGGCTCAATATTCAACGGACCTTAACAGGCTGGGAAAATGGTGTGACAGAGACCTGTTTAGGTTCAACAAAGGGAAATGCCATTTCCTTCAGCTGGGTTGGACCCATCTCACATAACAGGACAAACTGGGTGCTGACCTAGAAAGCAGTTTTGCCAGAAAAGAACTCGGTGACCTTCTGAACAGCAACTTGAATGTGTGTCAGCAGTGTGCCTCTGTGGTGGAGTAACCAAACCTCATACTGGGCCATAATAGCAAAATTGTGTTCGTCAGGTTGATGAAGTGATGCTTACTATCTGGTGAGACTGTGTCTGTAGAGTGCTACGCTCAGTATGGGGCTCCACAGTGAAAGGAGAAGACTGGCGAACTATAGGAAGTCTAGCAGAGGCAACCAGGACAGTCAGGGTGCTGAAGAATATGACCTACTGGGAGATGCTGAGAAAGCTGGGTGTGCTCATCCTTAAGAAGAGACGATTCAGCACAGATCTTCCTGCTTTCTTCAGCTACCTAAGGAGAGGGTGTAGAGAAGAGGGAATGAGACTGTTCTTGGAAGTCATCAGCAACAGAGCAAGAGACGACAGGAAAATGTTACAACTCGGGCAATTCTGATTAACTATACAGCAAATGTTTTTCAACATGAGGGTGGTCAAACACTGGAACCAGAGAAGTTGCCTAGAGAGGGTGGTTCACTATCAGTGGAGACATTAAAAGCCTTACTGGATGAGTGTCTTAAACGTGATCTTGTTTGCTCTTCTTTGAGTAGAGGATTGGACTGTATGACCTCCAGACTTCACCTTTCAACCTAGACTATTTTGTAATTCAAGAGTTACTGGGAGGGAGGAAGGAGGAATGGGCTAACAGTTCTATTTTCTTTAAAGCAAAATACTGTTTTAGTGATATTTACACTTGCAGAACTAACATCTTGTAACATGTCATCAGAACTGCATCTGTGAAACAAGCTGAATCCGGTGGACCATTGTAAGAAATGATAACAGCGCAAGTCTGTCAAACTTTGGGCAGTAAGGTGGAGGCTGTAGAGTGTGACTTATTCTACAAATTTGATTCTGCGGGATCCTGAAATGCATGCTGTGTGCAGTGCCATCATCTGCTGAGTTCTTTGATTGCCATTTCACTCTATATATGGCACTCCAAAAATGTTGCAACTTCTAGTCCCAGTGTTCTGTAATAATGTGGAATCGCAAAACAACTGTCCAAAACTTGCTAGCCCCTGATGTCTGGTTTGTCTTCACTTTATTCCACAGGGACAACTTCAGGACCTAGGAAGAATGCAGCTGTATCTCCTGTGCTGGTAGGCAGCAACAAAGAGCTTGCAACTGTAGCCACATCACCAAACCAGCATGACAGTTCACGGTAAGACACTCGGTAATTTCTGGTTTAAGATTCTGCAAACACAACCATCAAATTCTCCTAGATGCAGGGAAGTGGCTGAATTTCTATGATATTTCATGTTAGCATGAGCTGGATAATATAAACTAAAAACTGCCATATCCTTTTGACATTTATAGTAAGCCTTAAATTGCTTGTTAGAATAAGAAAAGCAGGAATATGCCAAGTTCTAACATTTTAATTTTAGTTAGATTTTAAACAGAAGGCATTTTATGTTCCAAGTCCTGACACGTTAAACACATTTGTAAATAATTTGAATGAATGGCGTTAACCCCTGTTAGGTTTTAAATTCACTTGAAGATTTTAATCCCTCTGTATTCACCCCCACCCCCATACTTTATCAAATGGCATTTCTTTTAAAATATTTCGTACTAGAGTTATTTTATGTTTAATGACAAGCAACAAAATCACATTAACTCAGCAATTCCTGTTTATACTATATATCTGCACTAAATGCACTGGAAAAGGAGCATTATCACTTCTGCTCCAATGAAGAAACAGAAAGCAGCATCATTGTTACACTTAACGAGTCTAAAAACAACTTGCCTTCTTTAGGCAGGATTAGAATTCCAGCAGTAAGTGCCTAGGAAAACAGCATACAATCCTTGCTTTTCTTTATCATATCCCAAATTTTCTCATAATAAAATCTTTAGTTAAGCAACAAAGTAGATGCAGATTGAAGTATGAATTTGCTGTATTTTGCACCACTAGTCAGATGACTTTGTGCAGTGGGATGACAAGAATGTACGACCATTCATAAGAAGAGTTAAACGTTTCTTGGAGAAGGAGAGGGCTTGAGTCAGATTTAATCTTCTCTTGGCCCAGTGGACTAGGAAAATGTATGCTTGATATCATCCTTGTATTCTTGGCAGCAGCTGGCAGTTTATTTCTATCTTCTGAGAGAACTTGTGATATATAATAGGTGAAAAACCACTATCAATATTGACAAATTTGTACTTACTTGCTATGGAAACAGTTTTGTTTTTTTTTTTTTTTTTTTTCTGATGAAGGAAGGGATAATAATTCTAGGAGGATTTAAGAACTGAGATAGATTGGACTCTGTTTCCCACAAGTAACTATATGTTTAAACAAGCAGAAAGCACGAGATTGCCTAAGCATTTCTCTTAGAAGCAAGGGTTACCCTTGCAAGCCAGTAATATCAGGTAAAGAGTGTGTAAAGATACTGCTTGATACCGTCTAATAGTGATAAGTTGAGATTCCATTCAAGCACTGACTAGTAGGTATAATTATTCACATCATACAACAACTGCTCAGAAAAAGGAATTTTATTCAAGAGGATTGATGGCCCATTCTTCTCCACAGAGGGGAGTAAAATATTTGTTGAAATATGCTGTTAGAAATCATATCACATAAAGTGATCAGTAAAAGGAGTCTGATCAGCTGTCATCTTTAAAGGTTTATTTTACCAGATGATGCCAAATTTTGGAAGATCCTGCATTTCTGGGGTGCTCTCTCCCACGCTTCCTCTCTTTCTTTGTCTCTGTCGGTGCTGTAAGTATAATTGACCAGGTTAAGCAGCCATGTTGTGCTTTCCCTTACTCATGGCCTTCTCTAATTGAAAATGGTAAATGGACAAGTATTTCTGTGGGGACCCAAAGCTGATCCTATCCTTCATCAAAAAACCTGCTTGGGCAGCAGGTCAGTCTCAATTTATCACTGAATGGTTATAAGCTTAGACTGCAGGTTTAACTAACTAAATTAATCAATATTGAGAATTATTGCTGCTTTTGTGCCACTAAAGTTAGGGTTTGTCAGCAAGTTTGTTACAATCTGTGATTTGGGAGGGGGTTAACAGCTTAACCACAACAGTTGGCACGGGCCTGAAACTTGCTGCACAAAGCCTAAGAGCAAATTTATTTATTCGGCAGTACGTGTAAACCTAATTACTTTTGACTTTTTAAATTTATAGGACTAGATTCAACTCATGTTTGTGCCAGCTTTAACTAGCACAAACCCTGGCACCCGGCAGTAGCAGCAGTGGAAAGCCTGCCAGGGAGAAGGTGTTGGAAAGCGACAGAAGCTCCCTGCCAGCGTGAGGCACCGGGGTGCGAGCGCAGCTTCTGGGGGGGGCTGGCTGGGTAAGCAGGCATGGCAGGTAGAAGATGCGTTGGCTTGATAGTCTGTCTTGGCAGGGCTCAGCTGGAGGCTTCAGTGTATTACGGCTACCTCCTGCTTGAGGAAGAATCGCTGCAGTCCTGCTTTCTTCCCTCTCTCGGAATGAATGATGCCTGGGACAAAGAAATAAGTGTCCTTAGAAGGTAAAGGTGTGTCCTTTGAGAGCCTTAGTGGTAGACTTGTAGAAGGACTAGACTTGCAGAATGAATGGGCACAAGGTGGTTTCAGTGATATCTCTGAAAGAAAAATAGCGTTTCTTCATCTGGCATCCTGAGTTGGGCTAACAGTGGAGTTGTTTGCCCATCATGCTTCTGTGCGTGCCTGTCCCTGCTTTTCGTCGTACAGCCAAGCACTGTGTGTTTGGTTATCCAGTGTTCTTAAGCCAAGTGCCTACACCTGCACGAGCCCCTTGAAATTATGTTCACAGCAGGTCTAGAAAGCTTTTCTAATCCATGTGCTTATTTAGCTAGACCAAAGGTGGTGTATTTTGAGAAAAAAATCACAGGCGAGGTTGGGGCTGGGCAAATTTGGAAGAGTACGTTTGTTCCTTACCCCTAAAGCATAGTTCCTCTGACAATCTTAAACATTACCTTTTTTGGTGACCAGGGACATCTTTTTTCATAACTGTTGTTTGCCCGGAAGAAAGACTCTGGTGTTTGGCTGTGAGCTGGAAGGGAGCTGGAAAGGGGAGGTGGTGGCATTTGTGTGCTTTCGTTCAGTCATGAGGAAGTTTTTACGTAATCTAGATCTTACCTGAGGTATAATCAGGTACTGATTTCAGCAAAACAAGCGATATGTTGCAAAACAGAAATGAAACTGCTCTAAATCAAAGTATTAAGCTATTCCTTTAAAAAAAAAAAAAAGTGTTGTAAATTGTACCTTGTGAAAGAACATTTAATTTTGATTACAAGCCTGGTGCAATTGTCAGGCTCTCCCCACACAGAAACAGTTGCCGTGTCGAGTTTGGCACAGTGAGCCCTAAAGTGCTGCAGATAATCAAGCACTTAAAAAGACACAGGCAAAGGTTGTTCTGCTCACCATGGAAACAGATAATTCTCCTGTAACATTTTTCACTTTGGGCATCTAAGAAGTGAATTTAAGAACAGTTAGGTAAATTAAGGGATTGAGTGATAGCCGGGGATTTCAGCATTAAGCCTGTGTTTTCTTGTTGCAGTAAAATCAGAGCTTTAATGCTAGCTGAACGCATTGTCTTGTAGTGAAGTTTGTTGTAGCCATTAAAATAAGTGATTTAGAAGTTCCTGCAATATGAATGCTATATTCGAGCTATATTACTATCTGTTAGACTACAGTGTCCTGTCGGAGTTTTTATAAACAGATTGTATTGTGTAAATTTGTGTTTAGGGACATTTAAAAAACAAAACTATTTACCCAATTGCCCAGCACATCTCAGGTGAATGTGTATTCAGGGACTTCTAAGCAAATTAATATCTGATGTAAAATATAATGTGCAGAGTTGTATACTTAATAAGGCACACTGGAATAGTCTGGAGTAGGTCTGTTATGCTGAGTGCTAGGAAATACGACAGTGATGAGATTTAAGCTTTTGCCTTACTTGTGCAGTAGTTGCCTTTCAGATCTGTGCATGTTGGATGCTTAAATATGGTTCTGCTCTTAAGATGGGAGTATGAAGTTCCTTCTGTAGAGCCTAAGCAAGCACTGCCAAAGAAATAGATTTTTTTTTTTTCTCCTCCTTAGCATCAGACACCATTCAAGTTTCAAAAGGAGGATGAGGGGGAGAAGACCTTCATTCCAGATCTAGCTTAAGAACATTTAAAGGGATTAAAAGTGTGTTTGCAGTGTGGTGGTGAGTTAGGTGCTGAACATGGTAGGAGATGCAAGTTTTGCCTACTCCCTGAGAAAGCCAGCAGCACAAAAAGTCCAATACAGTTCCATATGCAAGTGATAAAACCAGACGTTGGCAAATTAATCTCTCTTATTCACAGTGTAGGTTGTTAATTGTTCTCTCTGCTGGCTGTCGATATAATGTGAAATTTTCATTCCCCATTCAAGATGGAAAAAGTTGTGGCTGAAAATGTTAACATTTGCATTTTTATTTGTTGATTTATTTAAAGGACAGCCTCTCTTACAGCAATCCATCACTCAGTGACACCCCAAATATGAATAATGTATTGTAGACTTGCGGTTACAATGTGTAATAAGTGCCAGAGACAGTAGAAGAATGTTAACTATGTTGCAAATGTAATATTTATCGACTCATAGTTTATTGCTTTCGAGGTTCAATAATACTGACCATAGGACATTAATATCACTTATCTTGATTTTAGTTGGGCACCTCTGTATGTAGAAATAACCCATCTATCTCATACTTACAAAATAAATGTGAATTTTACAGCACTTTGTAAGAAGTGCATTATAGGTTTCTTTGCTTAGTGCTCACAATTCTCCTTTTCTGCCTTCTCATTTACTTATATATGACATTGATCCCACTGTAATTGCCTGACCCAGATGGTGAGCACCTCAGCACTCTTGTAGAGACTTTATTTACTGGCTGCATTATGATCTTGTGCCTCTGATGGTGTTTGGACCAGGTCTCTCTTCCTGTTAAAGACCAATATGAAGAGACTGTTAGGTAGTTTTCTAGTGCTCCTGTCCGAAAAGACAATGGCTGAGAGGCTAAAACAGAGATAAATTCTCTTTTTGGAAAGACATGCATAGCAAATCTAAATCATCTCTCTTTTAGAGGATTGTGGCTGTCAGAAGTGTTTCATTTGGTCAACACTTGTTATTACAGACTTGGCATTTATTTTACAGAGAAATCTTTAATCAGTGAATAGAAATACATTAGATCAATTTTGGAAGATTAGAATTTAAAATTCGGTCATTTTGAGAACAAAAATTTTCTTGATAAATCTACGTAAAAAAAAAAAAATGGCAATAAGGCTATGCTACGTTAGCAAATCCATCTTCAGTACTTGCTTCAGAAACTGACACAGGCCAGGCAAATGCTACTCCTTACCTATGCTGTTCGGTTACGACCACTAAAAACTTTGAAATCTCAGGGGTGAAAAGCAGATGTGAACCCAGGACTGGGATCAAAACCAAATTTAACAGTGGGAGTTTTTGAGCTTCTGTTGAAATCAGATTTCACCTGTGCAGCCTGGCTCTTGGGAAACTTGGAATTGGGTTCAGCCATGAAAATGATAAGCCTTGATTATATTTTGTGTTGTATACATCAAGTAAATTTTGAAATGACATTCTGTATTTACATCTGAGGTTATCAAATTTAACACGTCATCGTCTTCTTTTTCTTTACTTTGTGTAACAGGAGCACCTATTTGTGTCAAAGCAGCCAACCTAATAGCTGCTTTGCGATAACAGTTGTGGTGTGTCCATTGCTGACAATGAAAATCATACTGGGAAATTCTGACTTGCAGTGCAAAAGGATTAATGTTAATTAGCAACTGTTGGCTGTAATTGTCACCCTCATTAAAATGCAGAATTATGTATTTCTTAGTTATAAATAACCTTTCTAATTGTACTTGATGTATGCCAGTTTAATCAAAAAGTACACTTGCAAACAGGCAGATATTTGCATTAATCTAGCACTGGATCTTTCAGTCTTTTTTGATCGTCTTTTATTCCAAAGTTGACTAGTTGGGGGAGGTCTATTACAGCTACATATCCTTTACACATTTTTTTTTTTCTTTCTTCAGCTCTGTGGATCTGACAGGATTTTGTATTAAAATGAGGGGAAATGTCTTCTGGGAATGTTCAGTGCAACAGAAAATGTGTCAGTTTTGAACTAGTTGGCAAGGTTTCCATCATTCAGTGGTATGACAATAACTTGATTGTAGTTTGAAAGTAATAATAAGCAAAGGAAAATAGAGTAAAATCATATTATGAAACTGACTTAACTCTTTAAGTCTGCTTCTTATTATCATTTTCATTGTTATCTTAATTGCTTTTTTACACTTTTTTTGCCCCCCTGTGCTTTTGCAGATTCTCAAATACCACGTTAAATCTTAAGTGAATGTTGATTCACTAGATGTGATTCCTGTTTGCACTTGTAATCACAGCAATGAAAACTTAATCTCAAAATATTTTTCTGAAAAAATACTTTTTGAAAAAATATTTTCATGTTCCTTCTATGCTTTGCTTTACTCCTTTGTCAGAAAACCTGTCTTGACTGTCTTTTCTTCCTCCACTGATACCCTGAGTGCTCTATTACAGCTTTTACATTTTCTTGATCATTGTGATGATGTTTTCTACAGAGCCTGGAAAATTAAGACTAGTCTTGGTTCCTCTCTTCATGGTTCTCTAAGGAACTGTTCTGCGTGATTCTCTGTAATCACTTCTCTGCCCTTTCTCCTTCAGAAGAGATGGGAGGAATTGAGTAATTATACATACAGAATAATTACATCTTTGTTAAAAAAGACATTCTCCCAAAATATGGCTCTGTCATACTTCCACTTTGCTTATATGTTAAGGTATTCCCCTTTTTCTCTCTCCTTTAGCTGCCTGGACTTCTCAGGCTGTAAACTCTTCAGGGCAGGATCCTGGCACAGTGCATCTCCGTGCTTGGTTGGTCCATGTAATAACGATGATTAACTGTGATGCTAGTGTAGTTAGGGTGGAATTCATCTTGCTTATCTTGAGACAACTGAGCTACTTACCCTCAGCTCCCTTTATGGTTGATGACTTATTTTAGGATCAGATAAATCACTTTTTGGTGATACCTGTCTTCCCTTGGACTGTAAAATAAGCCTGGAGTAACGCGTGCTAACATACGATCCCTCTTGTAGCTGAATGTGTGGAGCTAAAAATAGGTTATTTGTCATTCATATTTTGATAATGGATTGGAGGCAAATGCAGGGTTAACCTATGTGCCGCATGGTCAGTGCCTTGATTATTAACACAGTTTTAATGCTCGCCTTGTAAATCAAAGGGGTAAATCAAACTGAATGCTCTGGGAGAGGGAGTGGATATATGTGATTGTGAACATACAGCGTCTTCCTCAGTGGAACGCGAGCTTGAGATGTGGTAACGTGTTTAATAAACGCTGTGGTGATGGAAAGCTGGGAAGGATGGGAGTTGTCACTGCCTTGGAGGATCCTTTTTGGAAGTGACATGAAGTGGTGACGCCCTGTAACTTGGACATAGGTGACCAGCATACTGCAGTGTTTCTGAGGTCTGAGCAGGACCTTGCACCTGTCCATTCCCACCTCTGCTAGTCAAACATAGTGTGCATCAGGAGATGGTCTCAGCAGACAGACACGGCTCTGCCTTCTCAGATATTTCCAGCTGATGAATTGCCTACTTAGAAAAGGAATCCTTGCTTCTCTGTCACTTAAGGATATTAACCAGTGCTTTACACTATTCGATTTGCCCCATTTCCAGTTATATATGTGCTTTTTTTTCCCCTTTCATGATATCCTAATTCTCTGCCTCAGTAAAGACATCCAGCTTTTGTTTCTACTACTATGAATAGCACAGAATCAGCAGTGAATGCCATCTCATTATTTGTCCTTTCTCTAGGCCACTTATGAATGCATTAAAGAGTTCAGGCCCTAACAGATTTTTGTGAGGCTCCACTGGTGACCTCCCTGGCCACCAAAAATAGCAGACCAATTTTAATGTTTTCTCTTTACTTCCTGTCTTTTAAACAGTTATCTATCCATTAATGGATTTTCCTCTTAGTTTATGGCAACTTTTAAGTCTTTGGTGATAGATTTGCTAGGGAGCTTTTGGAACTCCAGCTAGACTATATAAACGGTATTTTCCTTTTTCGGATGCATAACAAGTCTACAAATCTAGTAGAGGTCCCCAGTGAGTTACTACTTAATATAAAGACTCTTCACCAGTGTCAAGTTTATCAATTCTTTATTATAATTTCTGTCAATCTGCTAGTTCTAAACATCACACCTCTTCATTTGTAGATTTTTGCATCACTCCAGATCCCTTCAAAAAACCCCTACATTTACCAACTTTCAGTGCCCCAGAACTGAGGCAGTTTTAGGCTTAGTTGCACACTACAGTTCATAGTTCAGCTGTTTCATACTTGAGCTCTTTCAGAAGTTTGAGCAAGTACCAACTGATCCCAGCAATTTATTATTGTTAGTTCTGTTGGTTTGTTCTGTAATATATTTATATGACAGTTCAACTTCAGACAGGTCTATTTTTTCTTGATCTATCAGTTTGTTACTTGCTTTCTTCTTTATTTGACCTGACTGGACGCAACAGTCTCCATTACTGTTCCACATAAGTGGTATGACTCTAATCTTTCTGACGCTTTTCTCCATAGGTTGTGTGTCGTTTTTTGGAGCCCTAGTATAACTATTAGACAAATGTGTGCCATTGACAAATATTTTTACCCTTCTAACTGCCCCTTTTAATTTCTTTTTAACAAACTTTCTCATTTTTATATTGTTTCCACTTCTGAAGTGAAAGACTACTGTAGTGAATTTTTGCTCCACAGACATATTGAATCTAAGTACATAACATGGGTGGTTACACACACTGATGTTTGGTCATCACATCTGAGCAATGCAATGGGCTACTCTCAGATGTGAGACAGATTTTGTGGAATGAACACCACAACAGACTAGGACTCGTCAGCTTGAAAAAGAGATGGCTAAGCTTAGGTTACTATTAAAAGTTCATAAAATCAAAAGTGACATGCAGAAAATGAAGAGGGAACAATTCTTCATTGTCTTGTCTACTGGAGAAATGGTGACCATCAGAATCATGAGATGGCACATTCAGAGTGTGTAACATTTAGCTAGAGACCAGAGGTCCAGTTAGCTCATATCCTGAATTCATGTCATTATTGTGCTCGTAAGCCCACACACTCCAAGATTGTCATTGGGGTTTTCTCTAGCCTGTACAACTTTTTAGATAAAGTCATCCATAATATATGGATTATAATAATGATTTCTAAATAAATACACGTTCATCTCTTAACGTCCTTGTTAAGACATTTCTGATGTGGGAAAAACAATATCTGGGTTTAAGTCTTAATTTCATAATGTTCAATAGTCATAATAGTCAAGAGACATAATAAGAGAAGATTCAGGTCCTGGTTTTTCCTGAGCAGGGAAATAACCAAGGTACCTTCCATATTGGGATAGGGAAAGTCATGGCAGTGTTTCAGTGTCAAGACTATTGACCTGTTAAACATATTTTTGGGTTGTAAGCTCTACAACATTACTTTTGGGAACCCTGAATCATGTAACGTACCTTCTAGTTTTCTGATACAGTTTTGAAGGAAACAAGGAGTTGAAGGTGTAGTCCCTGGTTACAGATCTTTGTTCAAGCTGAGTGCACCAGTTTTTACTGTAGGTGACACTTTTCTCTTCAGAGACCAGATTTTCTTTTAAAAAACATGGTATTGAACATTGTTAAGTTTGACTTTGTGATGGGCTGTGACTAGATCACTAAAATTGTCTCCTACACATTTAGATAATCTTAAAGGGAAACAGTATCTTAAGGTTTTTTTTCACCATTTATTTAATTGTAGATACTGATATATTTCGTATTGCTTCTAGCTCCGAGGTTATTTGGGGTCGTGTATGATAATTTTGATCCATTTAGTGTTGTTTATGAGGTGGTACTTCAATTATTGCCCTTCTAGGGGGGTGGTGTGGTGTCTGAACGTGTTGGGAGGGAAATAATTTGAAAACATAATGGAAGATTAAGCCTTTTATTGAAAATTTTGTCTTTGGTTTTCGTCCTGTACAAAGATAGCTCTGTCTGCTTTAAAAGAGATGCCTTAAGTGTTGGTTTTCTCCCTTGGTTCTCCCCACCCCTAAGTTTTAAAGGATTTTTGGTTTGATACAAGCGCCTGAAGAACATAGTGGAAAAAAAGGCTTTTAAAGTTCTTTTTTCTGTAAAAAACAAACAAAGACATTCCAGAGTAGTAATATTTAATTTATGTATTTAAAATCTTTTAAAGGAGATTCTCAAAGCCTCTAATGCCATTGTACTTTTAACTTCCATTTTTGCTTCATCTGCATTGAATCATCTTTCAGTACTTAAAACAGAAATTGGGTTTATTGAAACATTTCAGTTCTGATTATTTTTTAATAAAGATGAAGAAGTCTAACCTAATGAAATCACTGGAATGAAATGAGAAAAATTTTAAAAAATTAATAAGCTGAAGACTTGAAGATTTTATTAAGTCGCATTTGGCTGTGTTGTGTACGGTCTTGGATCAGTAGGGTGAGAAACATCCCCTGTGAGGAACGACCTTTGCACTGTTAGGCTGACTTTCTCTGTTGCATTTCCAGAAGGGTTACTGGAAACGCATTACCAATAGTACTTGTGTGTGTAACTTCTGTGCCTGTGGTCATGAAAATATGGTTTGAGAGCAGCAGTAGTACTGAATGCAGATTTATTTTGCCCCCCCCAGTTCAGACCTATAAATATATTTTGTAGAGTCTATCAGGTATCTGTGAAACATCTTAATGTACAAGCAGCTTTATAATTTATGGGTTTGCAGGCTTTTTCATAGTCTTAGAAGCTACACACAGATTATCTGCTAATTCAGTGTTGCACTGTGTAGGTAGATTTGTAGTATAAAGGGTGCTGTTTGTAACTTGCTTTGCAAGCCTTGAATCTAACGTGGCATGTTCTTGTAATTGTGTCTGTGCCCTGTATGTGGATCTGTCAGGAATTTTTCAAGCTCTGCTTTTGTTCTAATGACCTTGTCCTTGCTGAGGAGCCTTCGTTGTTCCAGCACTACCTTCCCTTTTTACTGTAACAGGTGAAGCAATTCCTAGAAGGACTTTAACGGTGCTCCAGCTGCTGCTCATCCCAGCTTCTGCTTGACTCTGTTAATTGCTCTGTGCGTCCCTGTTCTTATCCATATGCTTGGAATTTGGAACTTGCATATCCACCCTGTTGATAGGCAACAAACCGACCTAATAAGAGAGATGTCCTCTCCCTCCCCCTTCCTTGCAGCGTTCAAATCTCTTTCAATCTTCTTTTTCCTATCTCCTAATGGCATCTCAGCTCTTAGATTTCTAGCTGTGAAAGAAAAGTGTGCTTTCTTAACTCAGCCTGCAGTGACAGCTAGATACTACTGTGATGAGCATCTTAGGGAACGTCCAGATCACTAGAATGTATAGGCCTATTATAATGATCAGTATAATTTTCTTGCTTTCACTCCTTCTGTTTTGTTATGAACTTTTTAGCAGCAGACCATTTCTACCAGTGCACAAACCGTAACATCACATGACATTGACTTTACTCAAACCAGAAGATTTTTGTGCCAAGGTTGTAACATTGTATCATTACTTCATTGTATTTGTGTGAAAATTTTAATTTCACGCCCTGCGGACTTCACTGTCTCTGTGCTCTCTGCTCGTGTTGTTGCATAGAAGGGTAAGTCCCTGGGTCACATTCATTTTGTAGTGTGGTGGTTTGGGTTTTTTTAAGTAAGAGTTTTGTTTCCTTTGAGAGATTGTGCTGTAAAGTTAACTGGGGATTTCTGCCAGAAAAATATTTGCAAGTTTAAAGTGAGGATACTAAAAATATTTTTACTAAGTTTCTTAAAGTGTGGGTATGACCTTATTGAAAAAGAAAAAAATGTATGTGGGTTTGAGTGCTACACTATGGTGTATTTCTACGTGAATAGATGCAAACGATTTGGTAAGGTATGTGGGGAAGGGAGGGGAAAACCCTTGCTTAAATAAGTCGTCAGGTTTTTCATACATCCAATCTCATTATAATGAGTTGCAAACCTTTCTGGACAGGAGCTCTTGGTTAATGTTTAGACTGTGGGGCTTCCTGGTTTGCAGGCACGGGCATTTCACGCTTCCCTGATTGCACCATGCCTGTACTGCATGGGTAAGTCAGAGTCCAGTCCTTGCCCTTTTGTCATATGCTGTCTGTGAGGTTTAATGCGTTCATGAACAGAAATACCCCACTGTGAAGTCACAGAATAGCTGAGGTTGGAAGGCACCTCTGGAGATCACCTATTCCAAGCTCCTGCTTGAGAAGGCTACTCAGGACTGTGTGTGTCAGGTTTTGACTATCTCCAAGGATGGAGACTCCACAACCACTCTGGGCAACCTGTGCCAGTGTTCAGTCAGTTACATAGTAAGAATGCTTTTTTATTTCCATTTGAATGGAATTTTTTGTATTTCAGTTTGTGCTCATTACCTCTTGTCCTTTCACTGGCCACCACCGAGAAGATCCTGACTCTATCGTCTTTTCTCCTCTAATCAAGCGTTTATACACACTGATAAGATCACCCTGAGCTGCCTGTGCTCCAGGCTCAGCAGTCCCAGCTCTTTCAGATTTTCCTTTCGTGTCAGATACTTCAAATCCTTAATCGTCCTTGTTGCCCTTCACTGGACTTGCTCGAGTGTGTCCGTGTCTGTTGTACTGAAAGTCCAGCACTGGACACAGCACTCAGCTGCGTCCCACCAGGGCTGAGTTGAGAGGAAGGATCACCTCCCTCAACCTGCTGGCAGTGCTGGCCTGTGTTGGCTTACGTTCAGTTTTTTGTCTGCCACGACAGCAAGTGTCTGGGTCCTTCTCTACAAAGCTGCTTTCCACCCAGTCAAACCTGGCACATGCTGGTACCTGGGGTTATTCCACCCCAAGTGCAGGACTTCATGTTTCCCGTTGCTGAATGCTGTGAGATTCTTGTGGTCCCATTTCTCTTGCCTGTTGAGGTCTCTCTTTGTACACTTTCTGGCCCCTCTCAGCCTGGAATATATTCAGAAGAATATAAGAGTGAGAGTCTTAGCATCAGTCTCTTGAGCCGTTAAATGCCCTGCCTTTATTTTGTAGCGCATCAACGACCTTATGTAGTTTCTGACAGAAGCGTGGACTGTCTGCAGGTGTATGGTTATCGAAAAGTAATCCTGCAGAGCCCGAGATCATCTTTGCTAGTTACTGCTGGGAATGAACAAACTAAAATTTCACTTCCCTGCCCATCTGTTCAGCAACCGAAAGTAGGTAATTTATCTCAGTGGGACACCTACCACCTGTGTAAAGTTTTTGAAAGAGGTTGTTAGCGAGCGATGACTACAGCCAAGGGACACCAGGCCTGAGCGCCTTGTACTCCGTGCTTTACTGCTGTTTTTCTTTTCTGTAGGGTGCCTTCTAACTTGGTACTTGCACTGTGTCAAGCCTATTCAGTGCCTGTGTCCCTATGAAGCTTACAATGACTCTACCTGCTTTGCCACACGGCAGCTCCTCGCCAGCAGTCACACCTCTTTGACATGCTAAACCATGCACCACCAACGTGACGCATTTTTTACAGCTACTGTTTTATCTCAGTGGCTTCTCTTGAATTATGTATCCTCATCTTTGATGTATGAGATCTCAGCTGATTTAAAGATTACCCCAGAGAGTTCAGCACACCTGGAAACGAGCGGAGCGGCAGATAGTCCCAACCCTTCCACACCGGGCACCGAGTAGGAAGTTTTACAGCAGTTGGGTAGTGGAATACAATTTTTATGGTAGCATGGTTTCTTCACGTATGGTCTGCGCCCAAGCAATCAATATGTTGGGATGCCAAGTATTTGAACACTTGTTCTCAGGCAAATTGGAGTGAATGAGTTCAAATAAAGAGCTGGCAAATAGGGAGATTGTGGGCTGTTCTGTTGGGGCTAGGCACCAAGGGTTTCACTAGAGAAAGGTACCCGAAATTGTATTTGCCTGTCACTAGAACGTGAGTAGAACACAGTAAGGGAATGCAAATCTGTCTGAAAAGCAGTTGCTATCTGATGTGAGCCTTCTGAGTAGGTTATGAAGGAAAAAGAAGCAACTGAGCATAAACTACATATATAATGTCAGCAAGATATAGAACCACAAGGCATATAAAACTTAGGTGTTCTAGCCTATGAAGCATACTTCAGTTTTTTCAGTGGATGTTGTGGTCACTCTGGTCCCTGAAGAAATTAGACTTTATATGAACTGCAACATCCTATCCACCTCTCTTATGCTAGCACAGCTGACATAAAAGATGATGCCAGTTACTGTGTCATTAGCATTAACGAAGTGATACCAAGTAAAAGCTGAGAGTAACAAGCAAAGCTCAGGTTTGTTCTGCAGTCTGGCCAGAAAAATGAGCTTTTTGTAAGGCAAAGTATGTCCGTTCTCTGTATTTTGACTGTCACTCTACCTTAAATTTAAGTTCCTCTGGATTTCTAGGCAGTTTCAACCTATTAGCTCACCACCACAGCATCCTGTAAAACATCCTTTTCTCTCCTAACTCTCCTGTTATGCACCCAGCTCATGAACAGAGAACAGCAAGGCATTGTTTTTTTCCTAATAAATGTTCTTTAATGTCAAGCGTCTGACTGTACGCTTTCTTCTCGCTGCTTGGTTACTTTTCCCCTTTCTCTTTTTTTTCCCTGTTCCCTACCAAGGGACAGCTAGCATGAGCACCGGGGCTATCATCATGGCCGTGCTGTTCCAGCGATCAGGAGCTGGGGGGTGTTTGCATTTACCTCTGGAGTGTAATTCTGACTGATGGGTTCTTATCAGGTTTGCCAAGTCCATCCATCCAATTGTCTATTTCTGCTTTGAAGCCCAAGCAACCATAAAGTTGAAAACCGTGTTGTATTTTTGGAATCTGAAATTTCAGACAATGCATTTATGAATTATTTATGGGGAATGTGTTTTCAGTAATGTGCGGCATAAAATGGAATGAATGCGTATCCATACTTGCCCTGAACTCTCCAAAGTGCATGCTAATAAACAGAATGATAACCTACCATCACTTTTGCCCTGTAAGATTTACAGTGCAAGCACTTTTTTATGTGGTTTAATTCAAGTCAGTTTGTCAACTTAAAGCTCTAGTGTTTTGTTTTAAAGTACAACTTGGTGAGTGATTTTCTATTACTTAAAGAAATCTAACTGCTTTCCCCCACCCCCTATTTCAACCAGAGTTAGTGTCTGTAAATTTTTCTAGTCATGCTGGCATAAAGCCGTGCTAAATTATGCTTTAATTCACAATTAGACAGAAGTGGCAATTGTGCAGAGCAGCAAACCTTTCATTTAAAATGGCCATTATACAAGATCGTGATTCTACAGAATGATTAAGATATTGAAGAATAATTAAGATATCTTTAGATTTTTGGCCATTTAGTAGTGCTAAGCTTATTTAATTTTTTTAAAGCTCCCTGAAACAGCTTTTTCCATAATGACAGTAATACAGGACTCTATATTACCACAACTTGGTGTTTACTGGTATCTGAATTGCCTAGTGGTAACTTGTTTTCACTGATGTAGCTGACAGGGCAGAGATAATTACGAAACAGAAGAATTTGAGTGGATTTTGCTATTAAACACTCCATGCCACAGCAGAAGAAATTAAGCTGACAAGGAGGAGAGGAAAGATTGTGCAGATCGTTGGTGTTTAGGTACAGCAATTGACTGTATGTAAAATATTTCACCAGAACAGGGGGAAAAAAAAAAAAAAAAAAAAGAAAAAGGTGAAATAAGTAATTTCCGAGCATTCACTGAGGCATCTCATTTCCAGGGTGCAAAATAGGGACCTTGCAATACTTATTCACCCCGACACAACAAATGGCAGCAGGCAGGGAAGAAACCCAGCCCCAGTGAACCAGTGGCAGAACTTCCATTGGCTTCCACAGGGTCATGATTCCACCTCAATATGTACTTAAAACTAGCGCAGTCCGATTTTGCTCCTCTGCTCAATGAGGTTTTAAATCTTGCACAGCTAGTAGCAGTTCTTGCCACAATGGTTAGAAAGTCAATGAAAACTCACAGTTCAGTAACTAAATGACAAGGTAAAAAACTTTGGAATCATAAAATGGTTATAAGTGCTTGACCTAAAACTATGCAGATCTCCCAGTGACTGTACAATTGAAGCAAAAGGTTGATTTATTATCTGGCAGGCTGGGAATTTGGACTGAGCTTACGAAAAAAGACTGATTGCTAATCCATGTTAAATGGTGATGAATTTTATAAGCTATATGTGGTGAGGGTTTTTTTTTTTTACCCCTAAGCCATGCCCCTTAAAATTGTTTTGTACTTATTTAGTACCCAGAAAGTACAGGATGTAAGATAGTCTCAACTTTGCTGAAAGCACACTAGGAAGAAGAGATGAAATGTGGAAAAGAAATAAAAACCTAGGGTCAACACAGAGACTGGCAGAGAGGAGGTGCAGAATTGCACTGTGACTTACATATGCAACACTTTGTCAGAGGCTTTAGTACATTATAAAAGAAAAAGCACAATTTTAAAGATGATTCATTGAATTAGAGTTTGCTTTGAGGGGAAGGATGCTTGGGGACAAACTTGTAAGAGAAAAAATTGAGAAGAAAGGCTGTTAAGACAGGAGAAATAGGGGGATGAGGTATGGCAGAAAAGATGATGACAGCTTAGTTTTGGCCCAGATCAATGATGGGTGAAGATCTTGCTGAAGATAGGCTGTGATGACAGAGTGCTTAAAGAGAATGAAAGCTAAACATGCTCTGAAGTGCAGAGTTATTATGTAATATCACAGCAGAATCAGGGCCCCAGGTGCTGTACATACACCCAGGTTCATTTTCTGATCTGAAAAGCTTTCAGGCTTGATGAGACAGAAACGCGTGTGTGGGAGGGGAGAAAAGGACAATACAAACAGAGTGATTGCAGAGGTGGTTGTTAAACTCCATGGTAGTTCTGTGGTTCTGTAATTTCTTTCTTTTATACTAAAACTTCATTCTAATTTTTTCTTCCCTCACTGGCAGATCTGATTTAAAAGGTTTCTTTACTTCCAGCACTCATGTCTTTGTTTGCTCTCCCCTTCCAGAATTATTACAACCTCAGTTATGCCAATTCAGCTGCCTGCAGCCATACCTTAAAAGAAATGATCTGTGGTTTTTTTTGTTGTTGTTTTTTTTTTAGCTACTGAAAGCACACAGAGAAGAAAACCAATGAAGAAGCCCTTTCAGTTGTATTTGACAGGTTGGTAACGTGGCAGCAGGGTCTTAGCAGAAGTCTGATGAGGAAATAATAGAAACTAGGCTGAGTTACCAGGAGCAAAGAGATAGAATAACTGAGGATTGGGAGCATTGAGACGGGAGTGTGGAAAGGTGAGGAAAGCAGGTGTTGGTCTGTGACTACCGGGTAAGTGAAAATGGCCTGTTTGCGTAGCAAGGAAGAATGAGAGCAACAGTAACTCTTATTTCAGCAATGACAGCTGTTTGGATGCTATCATAGGTGAAACCGGCGTGAAAACT
Organism: Cepphus grylle; assembly: GCA_013401065.1. Classification (NCBI taxonomy): domain Eukaryota; kingdom Metazoa; phylum Chordata; class Aves; order Charadriiformes; family Alcidae; genus Cepphus; species Cepphus grylle. The sequence continues at coordinate 456,555 of VZUD01000255.1, forward strand.
GAGGAAAGATCTCTTATCAGCCCTGCCTTAGGGCATGAGCTTTTTGAGATGCTGTTGCTGCTGGGTATGGTGTCCTTTGGCGCACTGGCTCTGCTTGGTTTGCAAAAGGCCAGGGGCAAACCAGCAGCGCTCAGCCCCTTTCAAGACCAAGTCCTGTTTAGCTCTTTACTACCGTTCGTCACGCTGGGGAGGGAGGGTTGTCCCATAACACTGCCAATCGCGGCTCACTTCGGTTAGCAGAGCTGTGATGTTGTTACTCAATTCTGCTGCTTCTCTCCACGTTCTCCCCCGCAAGGCTGTAATCTCTGATTCCATTTTCCACAAGACGTGGTGATAATTGTTAGTAACCATGCAAAACGAGGCATTGAGTTCATTGGGGGTGTAGGTCTTGCAGCATACAGCGATCTGTTGCAGTGTGGTGTGTCAATACGTACACGTGAGAGAGGGACCTGCGGAGTGATGAAGCGGCAGCAAAAAGGCCGCTTTTTGTCATCCGAGTCTGCACAGAGAAGTGTCATGTGAGTGCTGGAGGGAGCTGATCTCCTCTCTGCTTCTGTGTAACGCCACAGGGGGAATGTGGTGCTCATTTCTGGGTGATCGCTTACTGGAAAGGTATTGTCAAAGATTGGAGGAGAGCGGCAAAATCTGTTGCTGTGCTAGAGGTATTGATTAATGAGAGAAGATTAAAGTACATGTGGCTCACATAGATGTTGACTGAGACTGGAGCAGAAGGGAGAAACGTAATATTGTTCAAATACTTAAGCAGTATTTGCACCAAAAAAGAAGAGGGATTCCTCATTACTGTGCCAGATCTTCAGTTATAACTAATAATGTGAAGCTGGGAGAAAGAAAATCCTTTTTGTTTATCTCTAGCTGACTATCAGAAACATGTTCTTTTTGTGACACGTACCATTTCCTCCTACCAAACTCTGAAGAAAAAATTCATGGAACATTTGTGGCACTTCCCATGCTGTTCTGATCTCCTTAATTGTATGTTATATCTTTCCCCCTGGACTTGGACTTATCTATTTAGACTGTGTGCTCTTTTAGAGAGAGGATCACTCTTACAAGTGGCTGTAGAGTGGGTCCCCGTGATCCTGATCAAGGCCCTTTAGGTTATATGGTAGCCTATAAATAAGTAATAATGGTAATGATAGCATGAGATATATTTGGCTGTGGAATGACTTCCCAAGGAGAAAAGTGAGAGGCTGATTGCTAGCAACAAATGTGAGGAAGCACACTGTAGGGAACGGTTCTCCGTCAGCAGGGAGATGGCTGGATGATCTAATAAGTCTTTTTCTTCTCCAGGTTATGATTCTGTGAATACCGCCTCGGAGAGTTCTCTAAAAGTCTCTGATACTGTAAGCTCTCTATTATGAGGGTGTGGGTTTTACAGTACTCTGGGAGGCTCTTGCTGAGGACACTGTGTAAATATATTCTGTTTTACATTGTGTGATGTATTTTAAATAAAAGGCTCTGATCTTTTTTTAATTGCTTTGAAATATTCTGCAGTCTGATCTTTTTTCTTTAAGAATTAAGAAACTTTGGGATCCTTTGGAAAATACAGACCTATTACAGGCAAGAAATACGTCCCAACCTGGAGTTGGCTTAAGCACAGCAAAACTGGCACAGTCTGTTTGTCTCTGATTCTTAATTTATTCTTGTTCATTCTCTTGATGTTTCAGCCTCAAGAATTGCACTACTTTGTGTTCCTTTTTTGGTTTCAGCATCTTGAGAGTCAGTACATGGGAATACCACCCGAGGGTGTTTTTTGGTCACTGGAGATGCAGTTCACACATGAAAGGCAAAGTCCCCTATCCTGACTTGCGGCCTTTCAGGGAAGGACTGTAAAGTCAGCTTTTCTTTCTCAGCTTTAACTTCCTATCCAACCAGTCTTTATTATTCATTGGCATGTTCGTCTCAGGCTTGCTGGGCCAAATAGCATGCTGGTTAAAACCCGTATTATACTCAATACAGTAGGGAAGGAGAGGAGAAAGAATCTGAGATACCAGCTCAGAGCTATGGATCCTGAACCTGGAAATCTGGTAACACAAAGAGGATCCAGTGGACGTAATGCATTTGGATTTTCAAAAGGCCTTTGCCAAGGTTCCGCACCAAATGTTGTTAAAGAAACCAGGTTTCTGCAGGATTGGAGGAAAAGTCCTTTTATGGATTTACTGCTGATGAAATGATAGCAGGCAAAAGGATGTAATGTTCATTTTTCACGATGCAGAAGAATCAGCATTGGGGTCCCCCAGGAACCCACTGGGCTGGTTCTTCATCAGTGACCCGGAGCAAGAAGTGAACAGCAAAATCTTCTGTGTGACCTAATAAGTTTGTGGATGATACAAAGTTCTTTCAGATAGTCAAATGCCATGTCAATAGCAAAAAAACTCCAAAAAGGCATGAAAAATTAGTGGACAAAAACTTAATTTACCTAGGGGAGAGTCATGAACACCATGTCTGCATGATACTGCACTCAAAGCAGGTGGTGACAATTTGTGAAGTCAAAAGTTTCCCAGAGCTTCTCCACACAAGCCTTGGTGTACCCACATTTTGATTCCTGTATATACTTTTGGTCTCTGCCCCTCAAGGGAGACATGGTGGTAGTTAGAAAAGGTGCACAGGACAGTTGAAATGATCAAGGGAATGAAGGAGCTGCCATACAAGGAGAGACCAAAATGTTACGCCTTTAGATAGGAAAAGACTGAATGAAAAAATTATCCAGAGTGCAACAGGTCACCGGGCCCCACCATGTGAGAGACACTAACTGCAGTCAATCCTTAAAAATCATTTGATGACACTAGCAGGATATCAGATTAAACAGACAAACAAAAGTATGTATTTCAATAGCAATGAACTTCCTGCACTTGCTGTCAGAGGACATTGTGGAAGCAACAAAAAGGAATTAGGCAAATCTGTGGATAGCAGATTGGTACATGCATGTTGAAAGACAAGCCAGAGACATACCTCTAGCATCCCTAATGCAACGACTGTGGATGCAAGAATAAAGATGTCAGAAAGTGGTTGGGACTCTTTAATTTGGGTAGAGTTTTGCTCTTCATCCATAGAGCCGGGGTTAACTTCGGGGTGGGTATTCATTCATCACAACCGGTTTTACCAGATAACCTCAGGTTGTGTTACCCGAGTGTAGTGTGGTGTCTTCAGGTCTGGGGTAGTTTGACTGCTGAGGGCACTTCTTACCTGCATCTGTTTTTTGTCTGCTTTTGTTAGCCCTGTTTGTTCCAGTCAAAAAGGGATTTGATATTTGCTGTATAATAATAATAAGCTCAGTTTCCTTTTCTGTAAAATGGGTCTGTTCTCTAGCCCTTGAATGTGTTTTTAGCTGTATTTAGCATCTGTAAAGTGCTTGGAGGCAGGCGGCGTTTTATGAATACAAAATAGCGTTAGGCTTTGTACTTAAGCACAATACTGTACTGTAATTCAAAGGCAATTCATGTAACAATAGTAAATCACTTTGAACTTTATGTTGAAAATATAAGCAGTAGTATAAAAATAAACCTTTTTATTTCCTCTGGTATATACAGTTAAATAAAGTAAGCCTATACAGCTACTAATCTCCAAAACCGTATTGCCTGTATGCTTTGTTGAAATGCCATCACCTTGCAGAAGAGACATTCTGTGTGTTTTGCACACATTTATGGTTGAAGAATAAATTTTCAGAGACTGTAAATGAAAAGATATCTGTGAATATCGTGATCAAATAATATCTGACGCGGCTTGTTTAAAGAAATATACATATATCTCACTGCCAGAGTATTTATGATTCTAATAAGTTCAGTTATTTTGCCTCATGGGGAAATTCCTGCTCCTCCAAATATCAAACTTGTTTGGGGTAGTGCTATTTTTTTCAGGAAGGAACAAATGATATTATTAGTTAATGGGACTGTGCAATATGAAAATACAATAGTGTAGTTTAAAAATTGAACAGTGTGTAAGAAATATAATATATTTTACCAGCAATGGGAAATAGACAAACATTAAAAATTCAATGACATATCCCAACTGTCTAAATAAATAAATAAACAAACATCACTGTTCAGCCAATTGATGCAAGGATGCTCTGTGCTTACCTTGAAGAGGACCATTTTCTCTAATATCTTGCGCAGTAATGAGTTCTCTGCATCACTTTTGCATAATCTGACCATTTTTTAGGTACTGTTCGTTGTGGGACTGTCTGAACTCTGATTGCCCAGCAGGTTTTATTAGACAGAATGCCAAGTGGTTTCAGGTGATTTCTCAGCAACCATCCTGGGAATAAGTAGTCTTATGGTTCCCAGAGCAAGAGCCACATTTGCGTGTTTGTCATAAAAATGTGAAAGCCTTCCTTCCCATTCAATTTGGAAACACAGTGCAAAGTAAGATGCACCTGTAGATCTTCAGAGAGTCGTATTGCTGCTGCACAGGCAGTGAAACAGAAATACTGTGGAAGGAAGGATTGGGCTCTGTGCCAACCTGTGTTTGTTTTTGTGCTGTTTTCCTCTTTAAAATACAGACGTTTAATGAGCTGTTCTGAATTGTAATGCTTTATGATGTTTCCTGTTACCTTAGTGATGGACTACAAAACTCTTTTACATTAAGTTTATAAATTCTACTAAATACTTATCTAATTAGGAGGCAAGGCTGAAAGTTTCTAAAAAGATTTCCAAAATGACTTTAGTGGCTGAGGAGCCAAATTTCCAGCAACCTGTGTTAATTGTACAGAGGAGATTAAGGGAATACTGTCCCAGCACTGTGCAATGCCTGACCACGATGGATTTAGCCACCCAGGTCACAGGTCTACACTGACCCGGCTATACTGGGTTGATCCTCATGGTATCCACCCCTTGGATAGTTTGGACATCTCCTTGCTGCTCTCTGAGCCATATTTGGAGTTTTACCTTCTACATTACAAGCAAAGGTCAAATTTCTTCATGGAAAGAAGAGCTTCAAAGCTTACCTCTGTTCCCTTCTCTGTCCTCTTGCGTGTGGCCCTGCCTTCCTCATGCTTTGTACACTAATTCTTTGTGTTCCCTCTCCCAATGGCATTTTTGGCCATTTTATGATCGGATTACTTTCACCAAACTTTAGCTGTCTGAATGGGTAGGCTTCTAATCTGCACTAGTAGACTTCGCAAATTTCCTTCTCCTGTGATGAAACTTGCAGACTTTCAAGCTCATGAAAGTTAGATGAAAGAATATACATGGGGGAAGTGTCAAAACCAGGCTTAGAAAAGAGATTGTTTTCCAGTCTGTTGCGGGGGTGCTCATTGACTTTCCAGCACACTGGTAAATGTACCAAAAAGGTGAAGACAGACTGAATTATCACCATCCTTAAAGGCACAGTTGCCCACCTCATTTTCCTTCTGTTGAGAGGGCAAAACCCATCAAAGAAAATGTGTGTAAGCATCTAGCACTGATGGGACATTTGGTTGCTTGGCTGGACATCTATATATGAGGAACTTCTGTTTATGGTTTAATGTACAGTGCTGGTGCTTTCGCAGAACATTTGGGCATTTTTTCTCCTTGGGAAGCATGAACAATATGAGAGCACTCTTGGCTGTTAATTTGCATTAAAAGAGCATTCAGTATTCACAAGCCAAGTTTTGCCACATAATTTTTCCTGTTTGAAATGTTCTGACTCTCGGGTGCCTGATCCTGCAGCTTTGACTTTACTGAAGCCATTAACTGTTGTATTAATAATAATAATGAAGCCTGTTTTTACTTATGCATTTATTCAGATCGTGAAAAGAATACATATCCTGGTTTCAGAAAAAGTTGCATGTCAAGATTTGAGCATTCTGACTGTGTTTCTTTAAATATTTGGGTACAAATAAATGCTGAGAAAATTGTCTTTGTGAGCTTCAGACCATTCTAGGTCTACTCTTTTGCCTCCAGCCAGATGCTGTCTGATGTTGCCTAGACAAACCAGGGCAAACCATTATCATGGGATTAAACACTAAATACCTGCAAGGAGCATTCTCTTTATCAGATAGTGCTCTGTTAGCAGAGTTCATTCAGTTTATTGCATATATAACTGTGGTGTCAAATAGACTGATTTACAACACCTGGTCTTTTACATAATCTTTGCTATTTGCTGTGCTTGTAATCTGCCAAATCATTTAGCCTGCCTGATAGCAGAAATGCTGTAAAACTTAGATAAACTTGCAAAAGAAATGAAGTTGAAGGTACTGCTGAAATCTGGGGCCTGCACGTTTGCTATAAAAGCACTGACTGGTTTGGTTTCCCCCTACCTAATCTGTGATTGAATGTGGCTGCTGGAGAAATTGAAATTTTATGATAGCACTACAGTCAGAGGAGATAAGCATTTGTATGCTAGACTAGATTAATCTAAAAAGAAGTTTTAGGTGTGGCTAATGAAACCAGTGTATGTGTTAACTGGGTTTCTCTGGGGTTCAAAGCATCTGTGTATATCTATATAGAGTCTAGTCCAAAACTTTCTCTTTGTGAAAAGTCTAATATAGCTATGTGCGAGTTCTATCAGTGCAGCTTATTCCATTTACGTTGGAGATTTCTTTATGGGGCCTCAGTTTTCAGAGGGTACTCTCTGAATGCTAATACAAACAACAGACCCCTTTTAAACGGCCTTACTTGGCTACCCGAAACTCTCGTGTCCTCCTGAAATTCTTGGTTAGGGTAACTGTAAGGCATCACATTTGCGTAGGGATAGCCACTTACGCAGTCCAATTGAAACAAAACTAAAGCTGTATTTTTGGCTAATATGTGTGATTTAAACAGACAGATAATAGAAGGGCATGTAGACAAGCTTAAAATGTGAGAAAAAAATTTGAAAAATGGGTTTCTGATTGGGTGTAATGTGAACTAGTACACCTGAAGGAGAATAAAACAATCTATAGATAGTCAAATAGAGGCAAGGCAGTGATGTCAAGTTGAACTGTGTTAGAAACGATGGCGACCATCAGATTGGAAGAAACAGTAAAAAGTGAAGGAAATGAAAGCTGACTCTTCCAAGCAATCACAGCATAACTCCAGTGGTTGCCTTTAACACCAGTATTAACCCAGCAGTACCACAGTTAACTCCCTCGAGCTGAGGAAGTATTTCTGAGTCTCAGACGTAAGTACAAATTACCTTGTCATGGTCAGTTTTCTTATGATGGTTGGGATATAACACTCGCCGCTGGAGCTAATGAAGGATATTTTGCGTGGTGTTGGTAGTTTAGGGAAGGAATTCTCTTTACCTGCTGCTGCTGCATCATGCTATTGGACAGCACAAGTTGTAGTCTGCCTCTGGGAGATGCGTTGGCCACTGCTAATCTTTCATGTCAATAAACTGTTGTCAGTATTCGTACTTAAGAATTTTTCATCCCATCTGAATTAAAGAACCTGCCCCAGCGGTCTGACTTAGTTGCTTAGTCTTCCTATGCTCCCACTGTCCTGAAAGGAAAAAAAAGAGGCTTTTCTAAAAGCAGGAAATGGCTTGAGATGTTTCCTTACGCTATGGATAAACTCTTTCTGCTTACAAGAGAGGGACCATATGGAAAACAACCAGCTACGCTGATACCACTAGGTTGGGTGCTGTGAATAATGTTCTGTGCATGTAAGTCATTGAATGTGTGAATTATTTCAGCATTGGGAAGATCAGGCAGGTTGGTTCTAGCAACAGGATGGAACAGTGGGGACTTCTGGGTAAAACTCTTGAGTGGTATCTCTTAGACTGGAGAAGAGCCTCCCTAGGGAAGCAGTGGAAATGGTATTGTTTAAGACATTTAAAATTGGACAGGAGAAAATACATTGTAATGATCAATCCTCTGCTGGTATTTAGATCAGGTCTTGTCTTGTGTGAATATTAATAGGTCTGAAGTAACTGCCATTATTCAGTGTGCGTTACCAGCTAATGTTGGCTCACAACCTTCCCCCACTCTGTACTCACACTTAAAGGACAGCCTGAGTAATGTTTAGCACCTTTGCCTTTTCTCTTGGTGCCTGAAGTGTTGATTTTGTATTGCCTTGCTTAGATTATATTCCTTCAGTGCTTCCACCAGACAGACCGTATAGTGCATAGAGATTTACAGGAAGCACGTGTAGTCTGTGGCAATAATAATAAAGTCTCCTGCTGTTTTCAAATCCCTGGGAAACTAAATCAAGTGTAGAGGTCTATTCGAAAAAGTGCAGCATGTGTATAAGTCACTTTACCATTACCTGTGTGGGTCTGTCTTGTACTTGTTCGGTGTATTTGGCTGTCATATCTCTGAAGTCTGTCCTCAGTCTCCGGAGTGTGACTAAGACATTGCACACCTCAAATGGAAAAGCTGATGAAACAGCTTAAAATAACCTGAGCGCCCATGCTTTGCTCGCCTCTTTTTCACTACCTCTGTGTTGGCATTCCTCATAGGAGCCCATACACCAAAATTTATTCTGTGCTTGTGGCCCCTATCAGACAGATCCAGGTGTAGTCTGAATTATGAAGGCAGGAAGACCGGTTCCAATTCCTGCATAATGCTGCGATACTTAGTGGAGCTCCATTTTCTTGTTGTGTTTCTGTAGGTACGAAGCCTGTCTTCTTGACCTGGTCGAAGCCATGAGTCCGATATCTGCCCCAGGACACCTCTGCAGAGAGTCTTACAACAAGAACAAAATGCACACGCCTCATCGTTCAAGCCACAGGCTGTCGTCTTGGTACCAGACCCCTCTCAGCTCCAGAAGCAGAGCAGATGAGCTAGAGGAGAGTCAGCTCCTCGAGGAGATTTTTTTCATTTGACACGCCTCATTGGTCTACAGCCCTTCTGTAGAATTTTTAGGACCTTTTTATTGCTGATTTGTTTGTGTTAAATCACCTTTTTTAAATTATTTGAGTGACAGTTGCTTGTCTTTTCTTTTCTAAAATGTAGCTAATTAGCATCCAGTTTCATTTTGGTTTTAGTAATCATGGTGCAAGAACGTTGTTGGGATAGACCAATCAGAAAGTGTTAACCTTTTTTTTCTAAACCTTTCATGTGCCAAGTAATCATTCTAAAATAGAATTTTTTTTAATCTACAACATTTTCTAATAGATTGAAGTCACAGTTTTGCCAGCTTCATATCGGAAGTATATTTCATTATCGATTTTTAGCTCTAAAGCAGTTTGCAAGAACTGCCTAACAGTCAAGAACCACCACATTCAAAGTAGATTATTTTCTAATTAAACAAGTCTGTTTAAAACCTGGCATATTATAAAGGTACAAGCACTTTAGTACATTTTTCAGTGATTTTATGATCTACTTCTTCCTTCAGTATTCTGATATTTAACATGCTGGGTTTTTAGGGGATATATTGTAAGCTCAACTATACAGTGTCTAATAACATTAATAGAGGATATTGCAGGTTGATGTACTAGGCATCCATTTGAAATATATTCCTCTCTAAATCAATGCTGTTTGACAGAGTTTATGTGCTCAGTAACCTAACCCTGAAACAGCAGAACACAGTCAGACATTGTAGCGATCCAAAACCTATTTGATGTACTTTTCAAGATGAAATATATAGCAGTGGTAGTATAAGAACAGTCTTCAGACATTTTCACTAACTTGCACTATTTTGATCCTGTATCCAGGCCCCATTGTAAATAAGACAAATCAGTAATTATTTCCACTAGCGGCTTGCAATGCACATTTCCCTGCCGACTTTAATTATTCATGCTGTATCTATTTCAGTTTATTTAAATGCACTTCCATCTACTGCATGTACTTGGTTATTTAAAGAAATATGCCGAACTGGTAAAAATGACTGCAGATTACAGGATTAATGGTCATTTTCTCCACAATGCAGTGTTCATATTTTATTGTAACAGTAGCCACCGGCATGTGTTCCTAGAAATATGAGGCTAAAATACTCATTTTGCACAGTAAAATTGCAGCAAGGGAAAGGTAGAATTGAGCCAGTACGGGCAAGTTCTAGGCCATTTGCTCCCGAACACCACTTCATGGGCCAGTACAGCTTTTCTGACAGTCTCTTTAGGCAACCCTGCTTATCTTAACGGCAGCCAGTTGCTGTACTGATCCTTGGGGTATCGCCGCTGCCTGCCTTCCACGTGCTCGCTCCTGTGCAGCGTTTGGTGCTCTGCGAGGAGCTCGCAAGGCTCGGCGATGAGGCCCCCGGTGCGTCTCCCATGAGAGCATCAGTGCAGGAGATCTAGCACGAGCCCCTGGCAGCACTGTGCTCTTACAGCGATGAAACAAAGGGAGAATGAAGGGGAGAGTGAACCTCAGGTTACTCTGGGCTGTTTCATTCAGACCCAGTCTTAATCACAAATTAGGTGATATCCTTCTCTTGCATCCCAGCTGAATTGTAAAAGCTGCTTGGAGGAGTTCAGAGGAGTGAAGCAGCATTACTGGACCAGAAAATGACTACTGTGGAAAGGCCCTGCTTGGTCTGTCCTGCTGTCAGTGAAGCGTTATAGTTCTTTCTAGTACGTCCATCTGCTGTTGGATGTCCCTCTTGTTCTGCTCCTTGAGCCTGCGAAGGCACGGGTTTCTGCTCAAAGCCGGAAGGTGTATTCTGTGCCCTGACCCAGGTACAGCAGGTGGGGAAATAGGTTTTCTCATTCTGCTGGCTGAGTATTCTGCTTCTTTAAGAGGGCAGGGAAAGGGAGGGGAAAGAAGAGAAAAATGTACAAGGAGCAGCAGGAAAACTGAAAAACTATGAAGAAAAGACCGTCACATAGATCTTAGGGTTTTGGGTTGGGTTTTGGTGTTTTTTAGTTTTGTTGGGGATTTTTTTTTTGTTAAGGTTTGGCATTTATAAAGAAACAGTTCTCTGATTTCAGTACAATTGCTTCTCTTTTTCAGGCTGACTGAAACTTTAATTGCCTTTTCTAATAAGTGCTAACTGACCTTTTGAAACAGTAAAAGCTACATGTATATCTCTTGAAAGGTGCCTTTGTGTACCCAGTCGAGAACACTGTATGGGAGCGTTCTGTTCTTTGGTTCTTGTGGGTGCCAATATTTTAACTGCTTTAGGATTCCTTATGATCCATTTTGTTCATTATCAATTCTAATTCTAATGGTGACTTTTGACTTGAACCTATGTTCTGGTAGTAGCTCTTTTTAAAAGGACATTGTCAGGGTTGTGGGCTCTGCGCTCAAGGTGCTGCCCATCAGTCAGAGCTACACGGGAGGCATACCTTTATGAAGCCAAGAACTGTAGAGTTAAGGTGGTTGAAACGTCAGATGGGTGAAGACCAGCCTGTTTTAACTGCCTGTGAGATGCGGATGAAGAAACAAAAGCTATTAATTTGGTAGGTCCTGTGAGAAATCATTTTTTATAATGCTGGCTCTTGCTCTAGTTATCAGCAGTACATTAGGAACAGTGTTTAGCAGTCAGTGCAAGCAAAGATATTTTGCCATGAGGCACTACAAAGTTGAAGTTATTAAAACATTTATAGCCTTAGAAAAAAAAAAAAATCAATGATTGTCAAATAGGAAAGGACAAAATCAGTAGCTGGGACTGGGAGGGGAATTGTTTTCCATCTGCTAAAACAGGAGAGGAAATGCAAAAATTAAACTAGGAAAAGCAATCACTTGACAGTGTCCTTTTAAGTTTAAGCTCCTATATTAGGAAGCTGCCGCCGGGGAGTTAGTCCGGCCATAGATTGGTTGTCCAAAGTGTTCCCAGTTAATATGCTTCAGTGACACATGGGGCTGTGTTTTACATGAGGCTTTGTGGAGCAACATGACTTTTGCAAAGGCTCCCACCCGTGTCTCCCCTTTGTGTTCTTCCCGAGTGGCTCGTACACACACACTTGCTGAGTGTTTGTGTAGTCATACCTTGCACCTGCAGCAATCACACCCTATCCACTTCTAGTCTCTCCAGTCTCGCTGTTGAATCCCATCTTGAGCATATATTTATATATGTATGTGAAGTCTTAATCTAATAAATTATCTAGAGGTTTCGTTTAATCTTCCAGACTTCTTGTTTATTTGACTTATCTCCTGGTTTGTTTTGTCCAGCTCAGATGTCAATTCTTTCATTGACAACATGTTCCACTTCCCACATCATCATGTCGTATATATTGTGAATCTCCAGTTTGCTAAGATAGCCTAGGAACTCATTTTAAGCCTTCTTCTACGCTCCAGGACATGGGTTTTGTTAGTGAGAAAGAGCAAGACCTCCTTTGGAGCATGAAATGCCGGAGACATCTCAGAATACAAAAGAGAAGAGAAGGGGAGAGCCAGCACCGTGCTTTGGGACAAAAAGGTGGAATTAAGGAGTAAGGAAGAAAGGATGGAGGTAAAGGCAAGAAAGGACAAGGATGCAAGGCAGAGAACTGTACCAAAGGGTGACAGAAGGTGTAGGCTGAGTGGAGCTGAGTTAGAAGGTAGACTTGAATTGTTAAAATATAGTAAGTTGATGAAGGCAAATTTTGTGCTTATATCCTGGAGGGAGAAACGTCTTCAAGCACTGGTTCCCAGAAGAAGCTTATGACTCCCTACTCCTTTTTCAAAACGTGTTCCTGCATTTGAGGAGATACTGTCCAAAGGATACATGGTAAATCAGGGAAAGAAGGCAGTGGCCTAACTTTAGCTGCTCCCCTTAGTAGCTAGACAGGGAGGCCAGAGCCCCGAGGGTGACAGTGTGGAACCCAGGTATAACCCAGGCATGGACTGAACTTAATGGCTAGCAAGGAAGGGTGGTGTGGACTTCGACGACAGAAGAACGTGAGACTGGCCATAGCAACAATCTGAATAAGGGAGAAACAAGCAAAACAAAATTTGTAGTGATCCAATATGAGCTGTGGAGATTTGGTGTTAAGGAAGGAGAGGAAAGGGCTTAGCTATGCTTGAGAGAGGCTGAGCTCGAGATACCTAAAAGATATCCCTTGAAGCTCGCATGAGCCCGAGGTTAAACTCTAAAGTTGCAGCAGAGATATTCTGAAATACGACCTCCAGGCAGTGTTTGAATTTGTACCATCTGAAGGGGAGACAGCACAGCCTGGTTAGTTAGAAACCTCCTTTTTCACTCGTACTAAATTTATGAAATTGTATGCTAATTAGTGTATGATTTATAAATTTACATAACTGCATGCTACATAAGACAACACAGAATATTAAATGAGGTGATTTAAACTGGCAGAAGCAGAGAAGTCTGCTCCGGCTGGGTGGCTCTCCTCTGGAAAATGCCTCTCCGAATCCATAGCTGCTCCCTGCATCTCTTGAAGGCTGATCTGCTCACAATGACAGTAAATGTTTTACACTATTGGGGCTCCATGTAGCTGTGAGAGAACAGCCTACCTTGAGCATTTTGGGCATGGTCGTGCAGCAGAGCTCTCACCGTGATCCTTGGGGAAGGTGCTGGGAAGCAGAAGTCAGGTAAAAAACATCAAGAAGCCCAGCTTGGTCTGGTCGGTGTTGGTGCTTGGCGACTCCCACAGTTGTTCACAGGGGATGCTACTGCAGCAAGAGGGTGGGGACGTGGGGGAACTGGATTTGATTTCCAGCTCTGGGAAAACCATTTACCTCCCTCCGCAGCTTGAAGGGGTGATTTCAGGCATTGGAAAACCTGAAGAAACTCAGATGTCACTGACAGGTGAGAGATGTCACTGACAGGTGACGTATGTGAGGACAGAGAAACCCAGAGGGTCCCAGCAGACAAACCGATCCACAAGCTGCAATGAGAGCCATAAATTCCTAGTTTCCTTAATTCAGGAGTCATTCTGAGTATGTGAAAAAAAAAACAACACTTTATTCACTCATAGCATTCAGTAACCAGTCTTAGACTGTAAGCTCATTCTTTCTGGTCTCCTGTCTGCAGACAAGACGAAAGTGAAAAATTGGAAAAAAATATCTTTCCTGGTTGCTTACTGGCAACTACCTTAAAACCGTGAAGTGTGGATTTAACTAAAGCCATTGTCCAAACACAGTGTCGAGTGTCGTGAGCATTAAGGACGATGCGGGAACTCCTCTTCTCTGCTAGACCTGGTAAGCAAGGAAAGGACAAGGTGAATTCACAGACACAAAAGCTGGTTCTTTTTCAAGTTAGAGTTGGCTGCGAGAAAGTTGCATTGAAGTTTTAAAAGGACTTTGTCAATCTTCCAGTGTTTAATTATCCTTGCTGTTACAAAGCTGCCTTATTTTGAGGTTGAGTTTGTCTGACTTTAATTTCCAGCTGCTGCTCTTAGTTGTACCTTTGGAACCAAGATTGCAAAGTTCCCCTGTGGTTAGAAAATGAGTACCCCACGCACAGCGATAAACTCCCGGCTCACCCTTCTCTTTGATGAGATGGAGTCCCTTACGCCCTGTGTCCTCGTGTCTTCCAGCCGCTGGATGATCTGGGGGGCTTGTTTTTGAACTTTCTCCAGCATTTAAGCATCTTGAAGGGTTTACACTAGAGCAGGTGCTGTTGCTGTGAATGATGACAGCGTGGCCTCATCTGCGCAGTATTTGCCTTTTGGCTCTTTCAGGAGGCTTGCTTGGGGGTGTTGGGGTGGGTACCTGGTCTTACTGCTCTGTTTCTTGGAAACAGAAAGTCTGTGAGTGAAACCAGAAGACCCTGCTAAATTTAGAAGAGTTGAAGAGGAAGAAATAATGTGAAGTAGAAATACCAAGCAGGAAAAAAAGAGAGATTGCAGGATCCGATTGGGTATGGAGCATGAACCTGGGGTTGCAGCATCTGTGAACTCAGACACCCTGAAAACAATCTGAAAGGCACACGCTTGAAGGGATGGGGGAGACCCAGACAGCAGAAACCCTCAGAATGGGAAGAGTGAACAAAGTGTGAGGCGATGACATCCGATAGCAACAAAAACAGACGAGAAGACTCTTGAGGTGCAGGTGAGGAGGCGATGACATCTCCAAATTGCAGAGGAAACGGCTCCTTGTCAGCGGGTCCGGTGCACCTCTATTTGCACTGGGGCCTTCAGCACAGGGATCTCATTACCACAGGGTTTACTGGAAGATTGGAGGGATTTCAGTAAGGAGTAATAAAAATGATCAGGGACTGCTAGAATTGACATAATGAGGAAACAAGATGAGAAGAGTCAGATATTTATAGCTCGGGTGAGAGAGACAATTAAAAGGTAGGGTGGGAGATGGACTGCATGACCTGAAAGTGTTGTCTGTGTCTAATAACTTCTCGTCGTCTGCTGTACAGAGGACTTAAATTTACTAAGGCTGTCAATCTGACCCTTAACAGCCCTAACTTCCCACGTTGAAAAGCTCAGGTGGGTGTACTCTGTCTGTATCGACACTGTCAGGATGTCACTGGTACTGTACTTTGTTTAAAAAAATAGTCATCAGCCACGTTGTGGAAAAAAATTGACACACTGACAGTAAAAGGAAAAAAATTAGACCTTCACAAAATGAAAAGGCCATCGAAGACCTTCCTGAGAGCGGAGCTGACTGGGGAGGGCTCCCGGGTGATGCTGAGCCCTTCTTGCTGCCCGCGCGGTGACCAGGGGGGAAGGTCCATCCAGAGGGAGCAAGTGTGAGCCTTCTGCGCAAGGTGGGTGCTGGTGGCACCCAGGTGTGTGCCTGGCCGAGCAAAACCTCTGCTTCCCTGTACGCGCAGGTGTGCGTGGGCTGCTGCCCCCGAGAGCTGCCGAGCTCCTTGGGTGGCGCCTGGGGCAAGCTCTCTGCCAGCCACAATCCCGCTGGTCTCACCCATGGCTACAGCCGCCTGTGGGGTTTCACTTCCCTTCCTACTGCCCCTACGCGGCGGGACCCAGCCCCGGGACAGGCGGGTTGTCCCCTGGACAGGCGGGATGTCCCCTGGACGTGTCCCGACTCTGCCTCACCCGTGGGGGCCCGGCACTGGGTGTGGGTGGGTGTCCATGCATATAGTTTTTTTGTGCAGATAGTTCCCCCCTGGTTTTGCACAGACCCACTAAATACGTATTTTGATACCCTACCGAACCCCAGCAGCCTTTGCACGCTGGTTTTTCTGAGTTGGAGACCCCTGAGAAGAGGGAAAGTGGCATGCTGGCGCGCCTGAATAATGACACAGCATCCTCGCGGCGAGGGTTATTTAAAACCTTGACTAAGTCCCCAGCGCTGCAGAGCAGAGAGCCCCGGGTTTGCTCCGGACTGGAGGAGAGACCGCGGCAGAGCTGGAGGCAGCCGAGCTGGAGACACCTCGGTTCCCAGGTTTGCGGTCAAATTAAAATGCCACTACCGAAAGCAGCAGGGCCGTGCGTGTTGGAGGCGCTTTGGGGAGATCTCAGCGCGGCGTTTGTTGAGTCTGATGGCGGAGTAGCCGCTCGGTTTTAATGATACCTGTGTGCAAAGGCCACAGCTGCTTTCATCCGTTTCACATTAGTCTGACTTTCACAGAACAGACATAGCCTAGGGTGGTGGAAGGGAGAGAAAGGTGACCAAAAAAAAAAAGCCATCCATTTTATCCATTTTTCACTACTTTTTCCATCCCGAGCTGCGATACCAGGCTGTGGCTGAGCAACAGTAATCTTATCCAGCATACTGTTGATTTAAGCCTCTTGGATTTATATAACTTTGGAAATGGTAAACTATATTAATTTGCTGTGTTTTCAAGGGAAAGTTATTTATTGAGAGACATTTTTAACTCAAGTGCCAGGAGCCTTAAATCATTATAATAAATTCATGCTATTCAGGGTTTCTTACATTGTAATAAATTTGTTTTAAACATGAATGAGGAGATCCATGATTTCTTTAATATACTGTTATGTATTTCCTTTCAAAATGACACGGCTCACTATATCAAGTGGGAGAATAATAGTGAGAGATTTACAGTACTTAAGAATAACACAGCTCGGGAATGTGACACGTGAACCAACACCGGGCAGGGGGCTGGCGAGCGCGGGGAGCCCACCGCCGCGACTAAAACCAGCGACAGCGGGTCAAGATGGGCCAGCGAAACCCATGGCCGGGCAGAAAGCTCCCTGCAGGGTGGCAATCACAGCACAGCCTTAGCATCACCTCAGTTGCAACACGTGATGGAAACACCCGAAAGGTGACTTGGATATGTCTGCTGTGACCTGACTGCCAAACCTCTGCCCCGGCGGAGCAGGACCCAAGCCAAGGTTTGCTTCCCTGTCCAGGGTCACCCTCTCCTCCATGACTTCGGGCATCCAGCGCAGCCCTTTGCCAGGGAACTCGTCCATCCTGGCTACGATGGTGCTCAGGGAGCAGATCCCTCAGTGGCCGCCAGCGCCCCTGAAGTGCGGCAAGGAGGTGCCAGGTAAGCACTTCGGTAAATTTTGGTCGCCGTTGTTAATCCTTGACCTCTCAATAAACCTCTGCTGGCCCGGCTGCTTGCTCTGACGCATGTGGACGGCTGTGAACGCAAGACGGTAGAGCCTGCAGCTGGCTTTACATCGTGTCCTCCTGGCTTCACGGGGGTCCTTACGGGTGGGCAGAGGAGGAGATGGGCACAGAGACAGCCTTGGTGACGCCAGTGTCTGAGGTCTGAGACAAATCCACTTTGGCAGCGTGGTTGTGGCTTTCTTGGAAAGTGAGTGTCCCTCTGCACTGTGTAAATGTCTGCTTATGTCCCAGCCTGCTTCATCTCCTCACCAAGTCCTGTGGTGATCTTGGGATAAGGGTTGATTGCGGCAAAGGGTCGCGGTGCCCGAAACAGCAAAGGCCAATTAGTTTCCTAGTATATAATGAGACCGATTATGCCCCTGGGATACCTAAAAGCCTTCCAAATCCCCAGTGCGCAGCCTTGCTGTAGAGCAATGAGGAGCTGTGCAGAGCCATCCCGCCGTGATGTGAAATCCTACCCCCCAGGATGCCCATGCACGGAGACATGAGCGTTTCCCTGTCTCTAAAGTGTTAATGGGTCTTTGGTAGATGTCTCTGCGGCAGGGGGTGACTGAATGCTGCTGGTGCTCCAGCAGAGGGGGGTGTCCCTGCCTGGCTGGAGGTGAGGTGTAGGACACCCGAGGATGCCCCGGGGGATGGGGCTGTCATCTGAGGATGGCCATGGGCTGCCAGCACCAAGAGGGCGGGCGGCTCGGGAGAGGGGAGGAGAGGACGGGAGAGGGCCCCTCCTGCTCGCAGGAGTGATGGCAGGACCTCATCTGTCAGCGCAGAAAAATGCCTGGCCAATAAACTTGCCAAACGTCCCTAATAAAGGGCTGGATGTGTTATCATGTAGAATGGTTTTATAGGGGACGGCCATAAAACGTGCACATTGCCCTTTAAAATGCCAGGACGAGGATTGATTCCAGAGGGGCGGAGGGAGAGGAGGAGGGGGAAGGAGGCTAATTGGAAAAGGGGGATAAATCCAGGGGCTCATTTCTCTACCGTAGGTCCCCAGGGTGTCAAGGAGCAGTAACAAAGCGGGAGTCACTGCTGGGCTAACCAGGGCTTACGAGCTGTGCCTGCACCTGGGCCTCTGCTCTGCCCCTCCATCCAGTGCGATGCCGAGTGCCCTTGCTGGCATTTGCTTCTGCGGCTGGCTCAGCGCTGCTCTTGCTCCTGACACTCAGCCCAAGGAAAGCTGTGGTGACACCTCCGTCAGCCCCTCCGCTGGTCCTTCCTCATTTGTGCTTCTCCTTTTAATCCCATTTCCTCCTCCTTGCCAGTCCCAGTAGATGTGTCCTGCCTGCCCAGCGGCCCCACCACCAGATCATCTCTCCCTCTCCTGCTTTGTGACTCCATCTCCCTGGTCCCTGTCTGTGGAGGTCCACCACTACTGAGAGATGAACCACAGAGGTCTGGGCAGCAGTTTTGGGTCCCCTGCTCTGTGGACAGGGGACAGCCCCTCCTGGGGATACGGGTGTCTACGTGCGCTCTGGGCTCTGCTTGGACAAACAGGGGAGGGGGAGCTGGAGGAAGGTACAGGGTGTGTTTAGTAGTGATCAATAAATACGTTGTACTCCAGCTCACTTTTAATGCTGCAGAAAACAGGCAGTGATTTCGCTTAATAAATGTGGACAGTCTTGCGGAGCTACAAGACCATCAATTCTGCTGGACAATTGCTGCACAAGAGGACTGCACACCACCCAGCGCCCGGCGTTTGTCTACAGCTGAGGCTCACTGTCTGCCACGGACCTGCCTCTGGTTTTTCATTTTCTTGTTTTAATTTCTCTGAACAGAGACACTGGGCAGCCAAACCTCCGTGAGATCTGGTAGAGAGAGAAATAAATAAAAAACTCCTTAAAGTCCCTGAAGGCATTGTGGATTTGGCCACTGGGTGGGATGTGGGCAGGTGTTGGAGAGGGGGAAAAAGAAAGAGCCAGGAAAAGTCAGATTTTTGTTGGCAAGGACTGGTTCAAAAACGTTTGTCAGTGCGCCTTTCTTGCCATGTGCCAGATGTCACTTGTCTGCCTCCTCTGTTCATGTGGTGCTGCCGAATTTCACATTTTCGGTGGCCCTGGCAATGCCCATGGGAGCTGGGGCTGGCACCTCTGGCAGGGAGGGAGTGCAAGCAGCGCGCTGGGGTTCGCGGTGCGTCCCTCGGCTCTGAAAATGCCCTTCGGCCACCCTTGGTGACCAAACACAGGGAAAACTGGAATGCCTGTTTGCTTCCACCAGGCACACAAAAAATAACACCCTTCCCCTCAGTTAGAGGTGAGTCAATATGTTATGGTACCAGCCCATGTCGACCAGTGTGACCAATGGGTGTGGCGTATCATGAACTTGGGTGAGAGGATAGTTTTTGTTATTTAATGGATTCTTCTGGAAAGCAGAGAGATGATGTGAAGTGCAGCCAAAGCTGGTGAGTCTCATCTGACTTTCTCATAGTGTGGCCCCACTTCACGCGAAAGGCTTATTCAGCTGAGGAGCTTCAGGTCTGGCACAGATGTTGCGTTCTCCAAACTAAGAGGTGCTCAGGTCTGGCTTTTTCAGTCCAGTTCCACAATTGTGAAGTTCAGAGCAACGTCCAGGCTCCCAGCCCGAGAAACACCTCCGAGGTCTGGGTTTGCTTCTTTGCTGCCTTTTGGCTGGGGCCCATCTCCGCTTTACCCACCACAGTGAAATTTGCATTGAACACAGTTTTAGTTCTGGATTTGTAATTAAATTTAAGGGCTGGTAAATTTTGCTATGAACATTTTTCTGGCTCCCTTCCTAAGCATTTGGTCTTTTCAACTAGTACTTAGTGTTTTGCAGATGCTATTGTATGTTATATTGCCAACCAGAAGTATGAAAAAATGTGTGATTCAGAAAAATAACTAATACATTGAGGTCAAAGCTTTTTTTCAATGTTTGTTAGAGCTGTAAACTTAGGGGGCAGGTGGGAATATCATCCTACCACTTGAGTCCAAGAGCTGTGACCTTTCCACTTCAGCGTAAAGCTTACCATCAAACCACGAGCATGACAGTACTGCCTGTAATTGCTCTCTGAATTAAAACATTTCCTCCAACATCCAGAAATAAGGAAAATGAAATCTTCAGGTAGGGTTTAGTAGCTTCCCTTGAAAGTATTTCATCTCATGCTAAACATTAAGCCATGTAGCGATGTCTGGGCACTTGTCTACTTTGAGACCCATGGGAGAATTAAGCCAAATTCACTTTTAAAGGGGATTAATTAAACTGCATCAGGACCCTGTTTCAGCACTCAGAATTAAGATAAATTGAAGTAAGACCCCTGTAATTTACATTTTAGGGAACGAACTGAAAGAGATGAGAGACCTCTTTGACATCAAATGAGGGTGTCCAAGGAGCTGCTGGTGTAGTTTGACTAATCTCTTCTACTTTATACCTTATTTAGTTCAAACTGAATGACCTAATGCAGACAAGCCCTGAGACTGTTGAGACTGGGTGTGATGGTACTGGGAGTATCTGTCTTCCCTGCTGTTTGTGAGGGGATAGAAGGTGTATAAGAAGCATGATGCACCATAAAATGAAACAGCCAATCTTAGTCTGTGCAGAACCACAGTGGTGCCATTGAGCAAATGCCCGGGCATACTCTTAAATAAGCAAAATTGCATCTGGGATGGCAAATCTCAGTAGAGAATGTAAACTGGAGATAATAGCCCCAAAGTGTTTGCTGTTGTGATGGAGTTTTGTCCCCTATCACCTTGATTGAGATCTCTTGTTTCTTGGTTGGGGTTTTTTTAATCAGCTTTTTCAAATATTGGGAAAAGTTTACATTTGAGTGAAGAATCAGACTCATTTAGCTAATTAGATAACCAAGGTGATGTGTACACTATCTACACTTCTGACAGATTCTTATTCTTATCCTTGCCATCAGTTACTTGGCTGTGAACTCAAGTAACCCTTGCCAAGATTTCTGAATGGAGTTTGTGGCGTGGGATTTCTCCACCTTTTGGTTCCTATTTCAAGATAAGGAGTTTCTGTTCACTTTTATGTTTTTATTTGCCCCTTTCTGTTTTCTTCTGGAAATCAGATCCCTTCAAACTGGGGATCTGACATGAGTGATTCGGTGTCTTGGAGACAATGTGTAAAGCATTCACAGACACTTCTTTTTAAGAGGAAAACCGCCGAACTCACCTTTCCGGGATGAAGGGATTCAGAGTTGGGGAAGTTCATGAGATTGTTCCTTCAAGCCTTGTGCCAATGCAAATTCACACAGGATTTTCCTAATTTCCAAACAAAGCTCTTAAGTTCATGAGTTTGAGTGCCTGTGGAGCATCTGAGGAACATCCTGTGGCTTTCTTGGAGCTCAAGCTCCACCCATGTCATGAACCTGCCAGCAGGCATCCAAGATCTCCATGTAAAGTCCAGCTGGGGAAGGACAGATTCCACAAAGCACCACGCCACCTTAAAACCCACTCATGTGTCTCCTGATCAACAGTCAAGAAGCCAGTGCAAGGCACCAGATGAACTGCCTTGTGGAGGAGCTGCCCAAGCCCCTTGTGGAGCCCCTGGAAAATGCCAAGAGTGGGCCTGGGACAGCCTTTGAGGTCCTTTGGGGAGCTTGGGCACATGAGGTGAGTTGCACCAAGGCCACCATGGAGCATTGTGAGGTCTTGCAGGGTGTCTGAAAGACCTGAGTGGGGTGTGCTGCTCTGACAAGTCCTCTGAGGGGCTGGAAGTGCTAAGGGCAGAGGTCATCCAATGTAATACGTTTTATCCAGCTTTTATCCAATGCTGGCCATTTAGCAGGTTGTGGAGGAGCTAAGCAAACCCTGCAGGTCAGTGCCTGCTTTCCCTGCTACCAGGTCATGCTACTTCTCACTTGGTTATTCCTGTGGGTGCTGTTGTCCTAGCACAAGACTGAGTCTGGAACTTAGTATGGAAGGACACTTGGAGATTCTCTATGGGGCAAATGAGCTGCAGGAGGAAAGTACACAGGAAGAGCCTGGAAATTAGTGGTTTTGCTGGTCCTGGGCAGGCAGACTGAGGACCTCTCTTATCCCTTCACTAGAGGAACGGCACAGAGTTTTCTGAGCTGGAAAATTACACTCTTGACATCAGGTCAATCCAAAGCCAGGAATTAATTTTGGAAGAAGGGTTGCCCATTTTACAAACTCCAACTGCATTCAAACAGGTTCAGTGTGGCTTTGCTAAATGCTTTTCTGGGCCCTGACAAACTTTGGAAGGGAATCCAGTCCTCTCCGCCAGCTCCCCAAGAAGGTGAGCATCAGCGCTGGATGCAATTTCTACAACTTCTGCACAAAGCAGCTTAGCAATGGGCTCAGTGGCTGCTGCAAAGAGCTCCTGGTGCTCCACTTCATTGCTTTTTCCTGAATGTCAGCCACGGATTTGCAGAGAATTGTTGTTTACAAAAAGGCAAATGGGTCCAAAGTGAACATAGCATTATAGTGGGGATTTTTAGGGTGAGTGTACTCCCCTCCCTTTACAAGCAGCCTCATAATTTTCTCTCTTCCCATCATGCGGCACATCTACCCCTGGATGGGATACAGCCGCTTGGTACGTGGGACTGTACCAAGATAAAGCATGAAATCCCATACCTCTGTGCCAGATAAATGTTCTCACAAATTGAACTGGAGCCAAAGTCTGTTATTTTCACTTTTAAAAGCTAATGTTATTTTCTTTTCCTTGTAGAAGCAGTTGATTGACCAAAGGCTGCTCACGTGGAGTTTTCTTTCAGAGAAGGATGAAAAAAAAGAAGATCTGGACACGGTAAGGAGTTGAGAAGAAAGAGGAGATTCTTTGAGCTTTTGTAGAGTGGTACATGAACTGAGAAAGATTTAAGGTTCAAACGAGAATTAAGATTCAAATGAGGGGCTAATCTGAGGATGTTTCATTTTGACACAGAGCAGGAGGAGCATTCAAACTAATTATGGCCTTCTTCCCAATTTTGGTTGAATTCCTCCGTGGGAAAGAGCCATTCCCAGGAGCATCAGTATGTTGGAGTGGACAGAGATGAGCTTTCTGAGTAAGGGTGAAGCTGGCTGTGTGACCGAGGGGCTACCGGAGAGGAGAGGCATCAGCATCTGATCCAGATGACAGGATAATTTAGGGACGGACTTCACGAGGTGTCTAGTCCAATCTTCTGCTAAAAGCAGGGTGAGCTATGAGTTTGGACCAGGTTGCTCAGGGCTTTATCCAGTTGGGTCTTGTAAACCTCCAAGGATGGAGGTGACATGGGCTCTGGGATGGATGGGCTGTCTGAGTAGCCTTCTCCAACACTTGGCTGTCCTCATGGGGAAGTTGTTTTTCCTTATATTCAGCCTGAGCCTCTCTTTTCTCAGCTTATCTCAGACTGGTCTCCCTAGTCCAACATCATCTGCAAAGTCTATGGCCTCCTCTAAGCTATTGCTGAAGAAGTGAAAGAGGACCGGTCCCAGAATAGACCACTGCAGTACTCCATTTATGTACAGCATGATCCTTCTGCTGTGACACACTAAGCCCAGCCATTCAACCATCTTTTTACCTACCTGGTTGTGCACCCATCCAGATTGTCTCTCCTAGCTTGGATACAAGAATATTGACCGTAAGTGGCATCCACCGCTCTCTGGCTGGTGGAGCTCAGTGTTGATAAGGGGAGATACAGTGAATTTTGATCTCGTCTGATCTCCAGACAGACAGATCTGGGCTTGTGCAGGACCACCTACAAGGCCTCCAAAGCAATCCTAGAGATCTGCTGGAGAAACTAGTTTTACCCCTCTGACTGCGTCACATGCCATGGGTGTGGGGACAACATAGCTGTTTATTGTGTGGGCTGGGATCATCCAGCCAAGAACTAGAAGATCCCTTTTTAATCAGTTAGCATCCTTAGGAGACAGCTAAAGGTGATGGCTATTTTCACCAAATATTTCCATCTCCTCCTTCACCCTGATTCCCTGTGCTCTCCCAACACCAAATAAAGGGAGAAGAAATGCTCATAGGAGTGGTGACTGCAGAAATCTGGACTGAGCCATAACTGGGTGAGGTGGTATTTATTGGGATCAGAGGGTTATGGAAAGCAGAGTGCAGAAATGCTAAGAGGGAATTACAATTGTTCCCTTCCCTTTTTATTTTTTTTCTTCCTCTCCTGTCACTGGTTTTTCCTCCTAGGTGTTGGGGTCTTTTCAGAGGCAATCGTTACTGTTAATGATTTTAGCTTGTTGGCTATTATCACATTTGTGCCTGGGGACTGCAGCCGGCTATCTGGGCTCTGGCAGGCCTTGACAGCAATCAGCTCCTTCCTGCTTTGCACTAATTTTCTCAGGGGAGCTCAGAAGAAAATACTTTTTTGTTCATTTTCCACTTCTTTCTGTGTGTCTCTCCTTTTCCTCTTCTCTGCACCTGGTCTCCCGTTTCTGGGAGCTCTGCCCCAGGAAGGGTCCACACTGGGGAAGCTGGTGGAGAAACCCACAGCAAGGTGTGGGGCACTTGGGCATAACCGGGAGAGGAAGCATCTCCTGGAAAGAAGCACCCTGGCTTTTGTTATTCATGCCGTGTTTGGACTCAGCTCTGCATTGCTGCTGATCCCCCAGCTGTTATGGAGAAAAGAAGGGATCATTGTAGTTATTTTATGAAAAGTGTACGTGGATCTTTTTCAGTGGCTGAGGCTGAGCACCAAGCTTTTACAGCCTTGAGTTTAATATTCTCTTTTTTCCCTTCATCATCATTTTGTATTATTCAAAGCAAATCAGACAGCCTTTGAAGAACAGCTCAAAGCCTTTTTTCTTTCTTTCTTTTTTTCTTTTTTTAAAGGTGGGAAAGAGCGGGAGCCACCTGGTACATTTCCTTTCTCAATTCAGTGATTTTTATTCATTGGGGAAGGGATCGCTTTGCATCTTGTTCTTTAGAGGAGTGTAAAAGGCAGGTAAGATCTGTATTTCTAAAAGCCCCCAAAGAGAGTACTTTTCTGGAAGGGTGACCAGCATTGTCCTTGCACTGAAGCAGCCTAGCCAGTGGAAATGGGACTCCTCATGTGTGGAAGGGCTCTGGCTTGGAACCACTGCTGTACTCAAGAGCTGCTGGTCAAAATTGTTGCTCTGAGATGCTCTGGTGACCACCCAGACTAATCTTGCGGGCTGAGAGGCTCCAAAGACCACTCAATCAAGTGAGGTGACCATCAGAAAACAGGTTTCCCACCTGTGAGCTGCCTTCTGGAGGGTTTTCTGTGCTGGGCAATGCTTTGGGAAAGTGATCTCTTCCAGGGGAAAGTGTCTTTCCCTCTGGAGAAGTGGCCTGGAAGCAGAGATCCCAGGTTGCAGCTTGGAAGCCGTCAAGGTGTCAGCGCCCACATTTGTCCACGGACCCTCCAGGGAGCTTGGTAAAACCATCCCCTCCACAACACATAAGTGACAGCTCTTGGTCCATCTCACATTTGGACTTGTGAAGACTGCGAGGCTCTATAAAGGGATTTTACCCAGCTCCCTAATTCTCAGGTAGACATCGGTGCCCTGTTGGTATTTTGTCGAAAGAACCATTTTCAGCTCAGCCGGAGTTAAATCAGTTGCCTTGCTCACAGCCTGCAGGAACCTGTCACCCTTATTTGCATCCAGGAGGAAATGTAGAGTTTTACTGGTTTTACAGGTGTGATGCTGTCACTTCACTCCCCACTTGTTACAGGTGCTAAGAGAACTGTGTGCCAGCACCAGAGGATGTCCTGCATGCTTTTCTTCAGTCTCCACCCCTCTATCCCCCTGTTTTGGGGAGCAGAGAGATCCCTGAGAAACATTAGTGCTATCTCCCACCTCTCTTCTTCACGTCTGCTTGCCTCCAGTCAAGAGGCCACTGCCTGGGGCTTTCCCAGGGCACACGATGACTTTGCATGGTGGTGGGGTGAGTACACCAACCCACCGGTGCACTGAAAAGGTGAACATGTGGATCTTCCCCCCACCAATGCAGGAGCTTCCAGACCTGCTGATCCCTGCTGCTGTCTCCAGTCTGAGAGAAGAAGCATAAAACAAGCCATCAACCCCAAAGGTAATGGCCTCTCTGGGCAGGCTGCCAGTCATTTGATATCTTTGCTAATCATCTAGAAGTGGAAGTAAACAGCATGTTAATGAAATGTGTGGGTGAAGCTAAACTGGGAGGAGCCAGAGGGGCTGGTGTGGACAGAGGAAATAAAACAAAAGGATTTGGGGGAGGTTGGAAAGACAAACAGGGAGTCAGAGCTTGACGTTTGGCTTGGTAATAATTTGAAGGAATACAAGCAGGCAGGGGAGCTGAGATATAAGGTCACATTAGGACACTTAGGTGCCTGGGGGGGGGAATTGAAGAGCAAATTCAACTTCTACCTGTCATACAGCTCATCCATATACTGCTGAAAGCTCGGACACAGCAGTCTTTGTCCATAGTGGGACACAGGAGCACCCATCTGTGATAAGGTGTGATACCTTTGGCCAGGATGGTGTTAGGCAGGCTGGCAGCAATCTGGAGGAGAATAATCATATGTAATGCCAAAAGCACTGCAAAAAAGGTCTGTGCCCCACATGAGTGGCCTCTGATGGAGGGCCTTTGAGTGAAAAACACTACCAAGCATGTTTGAAATGACAGCACATCAGGGGGAGAGTTACTTGAGCAGAACAGGGACATTTAGAAGCAGCTGCACAAAATTGGGAAAGGAGGCATTTCACTCGAATGCACCGGGTCAGTTCCTAGTGCCAGGATCTGCTGAACTGGAGAGTCATGGTATTTCAGGTAGAGCGCATCCAAAGAGCTTGGCTTGCTTAAACTAGCCAACCAACTAGCCAAGAGGGAATCCAGTGGTTCCCCATAAGAACCCTTGTGGGCAGAGGGGAGGAGAAGAGCAGAGCACAGCTAGAGCAGAAACAAGCTGGTGCGAACTGGTCTTGAGTTGAGTGAGGAACCTACATGTAGTCTTCCAACCCTTTTGTGGTCTTGGCTGGCAACAGCCTCATCTTGAAAACAGAAGGAACAAAAAAGCAGCATATTCTGAAGATGGCTCAGAATTAGCATTGGAAATTATTATGGTGCTAATGGGCTGAACGGTTTCAACAGCAGGTTCCTGCAAGTCCTATGCGGATAGTATTTTTAGTCTAGGTGCGCAAAGAGAAGATGGCCAACAGCCCAAGAGGCCCGTGTGGCAGCAATGGAAATGTCATGATCAGAGGTGATCTGAAAATTGTCTGAATTAGAATTTTCCAGTGACTTTTCTGCTGACGTTTTTGCCAGTTATTAGAAGAATTTGAATGTGTCAATTTTCCTTCGTCCCTCCTTCCCTCTAGTTTTTCCCATCCAAAAAAAAAAAAAAAAAAAAAAAATCACATTAGAAAGAAAAGGGATGACTATTTAATGAAAATTTGCAGCCAGTTCTCTGCTTTGTTCACAACAGCAGAGCTGTTGCAGGGCACCAACCCACCACCTTGCCCTTGTCTGAAGTCCATCCTCGCTCAAAAGATTGCCTTAGGTTCATTCTGTACTCAGTCTGGGTCACTAACAAGGTTTTCTGTTAGTTTTCTGAAGATTTTCCTGAATTCCTAAACTTTTCCTGCACCTCTGCAAAGTTCCTTGGAATTATTTTCCTCAGGGAAAGGTAGGAAAACCTCAGGAGTCTGAGTCATGGAAGTGGGTTTTCCTGCAAGGAGTTAAATCCTTGAGCCAGAGCAGATTAGACGATGGGCTGGATATTAGTAAGTTTGTTGGCCCAGTTTTTAGCTGGAAAGAAGGAGGGGCCTGGGAAGAGATTGCCCTAAAATTCAGTCCTGGATATGGACTCATTGACTCCAAACCAAGGGATTTGCAGGGGCTGAAGGGGTGTCAGGGGCTTATTTCAAGCGAAAGGTCCACAATAAAGGTATCGCAATCATGTCTGGGAGAGGAGGACCCGATTGAGGAGTTTAAAGACAAAGCAGAGTCGGAGATTTAGCAGTAAAGGCAAGCAAGCCGCCTCTCTCATCTTTGCTCGTGGATCCGGCCTTTCCACGTCCACCCATCTCTGCCGCTTTTGCTGCCCTCTCAGGGAGGGAAAATAAAACAAGTCATCAACCCCAGAGATAGCAGCCTCCTGGGCAGATTGCCAGTTGTTTAATATTGTTGCTAATGATCTACAAGCAGAAGTAAACAGCATGTTAATGAAATGAGTGGAGGAGGCTAAACTGGGGAAAGCTGTAAGAGCTGGTTTACAGAGAAAATAAAATACAAAGAGTTTGGGGAGTGCAGAAACACACCAGGGAGAATCAGGACAGGACTGGTTTGGGGATGGTTCAAGGGGATATAACAGTCGGGGGGATGGGGAGAAGGAGGATAAAGCAGTGCCAGGCATTCGGACTGCAGTGAGCAGCTGGCAAAGACCCATCTGTAGGAATGGAGAGGCAGTTCTTGGTAGAGAGAGATCAGGTGTGGAGGTTGCTCGTGATAAGCATAGCCCAGCCCGTTGTCCCCTCTCCTCTCCGTTGTGGTGACTGCCCATAAATTCACCTGTGGCTCACAGGAGAGAGCCTGAATCTGAGCAGTGCGCAGCTTTTGCTGTAGACTGGTGAGGAGAGCCTTTTGTTACAGCTTCTGCAGCAGCCCAAAGCTCTTTTCATCAGTGTCTAACCAAAAGGAAATGTACTTGCCCAACATTGTCGCCTGGGATTGAATCAGGGACTCTTGAGTCTAGCCCAGTGAAGCTACCTGTGAAGACAACAAGCTTTCTATTGGCACGGCAGATCTGGGAGTAGCTGGGTTTATGGGATCTGCTTGCCCTGAGTATATGTAGTGGGAAACGGAAGCTTTCACTGGCACCACTACCCTGAGCCAGCAGTTGGATGAGTTTGTTAGCATCCTGTCCTTGTGTGGCCTGCAGGGTGGAGAAAGTCACTTTGGATGAATGTTCCCCCAAAACATTTCATTTCTCTTGTTTTTTTCCCCTTCCCTCCCCCTTATTTGAAATTCATTGGCTCTAATTGCAGAGGTAGTCAAACTTTGGCTGCATCTGAACTGCAGGTCTTCGAGGGGACTCGCATGCTAGACAGCGAGATGAATGATTTATTATTATATTATTATTTATTCATTTAAATTCACGAATGCTTATCCAAATCCAAAATTGCCCAATTTCATCCAGATCTGAATTTATAGATTTTCAGGCCAGATGGGACCGTTCTGATCAGCAGCCTGACCTCCGGCACCGCACAGGCCAGGGAACGCCACGCAGCAATTCCCATGGCGAGGGGGAAGCTTTACCGCTATGTAAATCAGCATTATCAGGCCCAATGACTTGTCTGAAATGGTCTCTAGTGGAATCTGTGAAATTACCTGGTGGTTTTCAGCTCTGCTTCTCCGTACGTGGCCGTGCATCACAGAAAATGCAGCTTCAGCTCTCCTCCTCTGTCTGGAAGACAACCCTGGAAAGTGCTATGTGGTGGTTTAGCCTCAGCTGGCCACAAAGAACCACTCGGCGGTTCGCTCCCTCCCCACCACACTCCACCCCCCGCGGCGGGATGGGGGCAGAATCAGAAGAAAAAGGCAAAACTCGTGGGATGAGGTAAAGGGAATTTAACAGAACAGCAAAGGAAAGAGGAAAACAACAGCAATAATACTTTTAAAGGAATATACAAACACAATTAATGTACAACCACTCACCAACCAGAGCCCAGAAAGCCCAGACCGCTCCTGAGCGGCAATTCCTGCCTGTCCCAGCAAGCTCCCCAACTATAGACTGAGCATGATATCTCATGATATCGACCCTTTTGGCTGGTTTGTGCCAGCCATCCCAGCTGCGTCCTGTGCCAGCTCCTTGTGAAAATTAACACTGTCCCTTCTGGAATCAGATTATCCATACCTTATTCTATACCATCTACGCCATGCCCAAATCTTACATTTTCCAATTAATCACCACAACTTTTCCCTGTCTTTGATCGATCTATCTATCTATCTAACTATCTATCTATCTATCTTATCTGTCTATCAATCTATCCAGATACCATTCCCTTATTCTATGGGCCATCCCTCTAAAACATCCCCCTAAAACATTAAAATTCATTTAATCCATGGCCTTGGGCTCCATCTGTTAGAACAGTCCCTCAGGGCAGGAGAGATGGTGTGTAGTGCTGACTGTTGCATGCTGTGTCTGGAGTTTGTGGCTGATGTATCCGGTGCGGCCCATGCCCATGGTCTGTGGGCTGAAGATATCAATCTTGAAAAAGCTGCTGGGTGCCAGTTGCTGAAGCTAGTTCTGGTCCCATCACTGCTGCACTTTACTTGGTTTCATCAAAATTCATCTGTCGTTAGTTTGGGTGATTCTTATTGTAGGACTATTGATATGCCATATAGAAATTGTAGTAGTGACGACATACAATGGCAGGGTTATTCAGCAATTAACATCATACAATTTGATTTATTGGCTATTCTTACCCAAATCAGACCCCATGGGGTACACATCAGCCCTCCCCATTCTTCCACATCACTCAGCAAGTGCACTCAGGTCCCCAAGATAAAGCAATCCCACCAATGGACTTGCCTTTGCCTGAAGCGGGACTAACTCAGACTGTCTTCCCTAACATATTCATGTGCACTACGGGGACTTTATCCCCTTCTATGGTACATGGAATTTTTGATGGGGCAGGGCCAGCCCGATTGGTAGATTTCCCCGGTGTTAACTAACCAAGTAGCTTTTCATAGAATCATAGAATCATAGGGTTGGAAGGGACCTCTGGAGATCATCTAGTCCAACCCCCCTGCCACAGCAGGGTCACCTAGAGCAGGTTGCACAGGAACACGTCCAGGCGGGCTTTGAATGTCTCCAGAGTTGGAGACTTCACCACCTCCCTGGGCAGCCTGTTCCAGTGCTCTGACACCCTCAGGGTAAAGAAGTTCCTCCTCATGTTTAGGTGGAACTTCTTATGCTCAAGTTTGTGCCCATTGCCTCTTGTCCTGTCCCCGGGCACCACTGAAAAGAGCCTGGCCCCATCCTCCTGACACCCACCCTTTAAGTATTTATAAGCATTGATAAGATCCCCCCTCAGCCGTCTTTTTTCCAGACTGAAGAGAGCCAAATCCCTCAGCCTTTCCTCATAAGAGAGGTGTTCCAGTCCCCTAATCATCTTTGTAGCCCTCTGCTGCACCCTTTCCAGCAGTTCCCTGTCCCTCTTGAACCTGGGAGCCCAGAACTGGACACAGTACTCCAAGTGTGGCCTCACCAAGGCAGAGTAGAGGGGGAGGATGACCTCCCTTGACCTGCTGGCCACACTCTTCTTGATGCACCCCAGGATGCCATTGGCCTTCTTGGCCACAAGGGCACATTGCTGGCTCATGGTCATCCTGTTGTCCACCAGGACTCCCAGGTCTCTTTCCACAGAGCTGCTCTCCAGCAGGTCAGCCCCCAACCTGTACTGGTGCATGGGGTTGTTCCTCCCCAGGTGCAGCACCCTACACTTGCCCTTGTTGAATTTCATAAGGTTTCTCTCTGCCCAGGTCTCCAACCTGTCCAGGTCTCTCTGCATGGCGGCACATCCTTCCGGTATGTCAGCCACCCCCCCCCAGCTTTGTGTCATCATTTTGTAAAAGTGTATCCCAATGTTTTAAGATCCCACCACCCATTGCTCTCAGTCTAGTTTTTAATAGTCCACTGTATCATTTGATCTTCCCAGAGGCTGGTGCGTGATAGGGGATGTGATATACCCACTCAGTGCCATGCCATGCTTTTTGGCCCAGGTATCTATGAGGTTGTTTTGGAAATAAGTCCTGTTGACTGACTCAGTTCTCTCTGAGGTGCCATGTTGCCATAAGACTTGCCTTTCAAGGCCCAGGGTAACATTCTGGGTGGTGGCACGGGGCACAGGGTATGTTTCCAGCCATCAAGGGGTTGCTTCCACCATTGTAAGCATGTGGTACTTGCCTTGACGGGTTTGTGGAAGTGTGATATAATCAGTCTGCCAGGCCTCCCCATATTTGTATTTCAGCCATCGTCCTCCATACCAAAGGGGCTTCAAACGCTTGGCTTGCCTGATTGCAGCGCATGTCTCACATTCATGGATGACCTGTGCAATGGTGTCCATGGTGAAACCCACACCTCAATCACGAGCCCATCTATAAGTTACATCTTTTCCTTGATGGCTTGAAGTGTCATGAATAGTTCACCCTTATGTTGCCAGTCATACTTGAGCCACTATGTTGCCTGCCACCTGAGCCACTTCACTCTTAGCAGCACGATCCACCTGCTGGTTGTTTTGATATTCTTCACTGGCCTGACTCCTTGGTACACGGACATCTACATGATGTACTTTTACAACCAGATTCTCTAGCCAGGGAACAATATCTTGCCACAATGGGGAAGCCCAGGTGGGTTTGTGTCTGCGCTGCCAGTTGCCTTGCTTCCACTGCTGTAGCCATCCCCACAGAGCATTTGCCAGCATCCATGAGTCAATATAGGGACAAAGTACTGGCCATTTTTCTCATTTGGCAATGTCTAAAGCCAGCTGGGTGGCTTTCACCTCTGCAAATTGGCTTGACTCACCTTGTCCTTCAACGGCTTCTGCAACTTGTCTTGTAAGACTTTGCACAGCAGCCTTCCACCTTTGATGTTTTCCTACAATACGACAGGAACCATGAGTGAACAGGGCATACTTCTCATTTTCTGGTAGTTTATTATATGGGGGAGACTCTTCTACATGTGCCACCTCCTCCTCTGGTGATATTCCATAATCTTTGCCTTCTGGCCTGTCCATGGTCACTTCCAGAATTCCTTGGTGACTGGGGTTTCCCCTTCAAACCTGCTGTGTGTTCAATGATGTGACCTACTTACTCCATGTAGCACCAGTTGCATGATGTGTGGTGGGGACCCTTTCTTTGAACATCCAGCCCAGCACCGGCACTCAAGGTGCCAAGAGGAGCTGTGCTTCTGTACCAACCACTTCTGAAGCAGTTCGAACCCCTTCATATGCTGCCCATATCTCCTTTTTAGCTGTAGGATAGTGGGTTTCGGATCCTCTGTATCCCCGACTCCAAAACCCTAGGAAGGGGTCAAACTTGAGTCTCCCCTGGTGCTTTCTGCCAGAGGCTTTGTGTAGGATCTTTCTCCTGGGCTGCAGTGTGGAGCATATTTTTAACATCTTGCCATGCCCAGGTTGGCCCCAGGACTACTGCATGGACTATTTTGTGTTTAATTTGTTCAAAGGCTTGTCATTGCTCAGGGCTCCATTTAAAATCATTCTTCTTCCAAATCACTTGATATAGAGGGCTTATAATTAGACTCTAATCTGGGATATGCATCCTCCAAAACCCCACACCTCTAAGAAATCTTGTGTTTCCTTTTTATTAGTCAGTGGAGACACAGCTGTTCTTTTGTTGATCACATCCATTGGAATGGCTGTTTGCAAGGGCATGTAGCGATAGAACCAGGAGCAATGGTTTTAAACTAGAGCAGGGCAGGTTTAGATTAGACATTAGGAAGAAGTTCTTTACAATGAGGGTGGTGAGACACTGGCATAGGTTGCCCAGAGAGGTGGTGGAGGCCCCATCCCTGGAGACATTCAAGGCCAGGCTTGATGAGGCTCTGAGCAGCCTGATGTAGTTGAAGATGTCCCTGCTTACTGCAGGGGGGCTGGACTAGATGACCTTTAAAGGTCCCTTCCAACCCAACATATTCTATGATTCTATGATTCTATGAATCCGACAGGATCCATCTTGACATTTTATTCCTAAAAACTGGATCTCCTGTGCAGGCTCCTTAAGGTTTTGAAGGAGTTTAAAGTTTGGGGTCTGTTTGGGAAGAAGTTGGGAAGTCACACAGGAAACCAGTAAGTAATTAAAGGCAGACAAACTTAATAGCAGGCACGTGCAGAACGGGATCCAGACTGCCCTTAACAGTGGGATAAGCACCCTATCTCCCAAAAGCTCATTAAAATGTGTCTGTGCATATCTCAAGGAGGGGTTAGAAATCAGGAAATTACCTCTGGCAGCAAAGACAAGATAAAGGAGACCCCAGAGAGATTACCTTATTCTGTTTCTGAAGACTTTGTGCTTTTGCTGTAAACCAGCTACTTGGAAGAATTTTCCCCCTCTCCAGTCACTGAAACATTGATTCCTTTCTCCTCTTTGTAAAGGTCTGGGATGAGTTTGTGTCTGCTCACCTCTAGTGCCACAGGTCCTGCAGCCCTGGACGGCTGTGGACTGGGTAAGCAGGAGGGTTGATCAGGGAGACCTGTTCTGCATTCAGGCAGGTCCCATCCTCATTTATTGGGCCTTCGGTGAGAGGAAAACCAAAGCTGGAGAGCTGATTTGCACGCTGAAGACAGCACTTTTAAGAAGACCATATTTATCCTCACAAGTCCATTAGTTTTTTTCCCGTCCTTCTAACTTGTGTTCTTATAAATCATAAACTGGAAAGAGATCTATGCTACTACGACAGAGGTCTGTAGATTTTTTTCTATATCTCCAGCTTGGGTAAGAATTGTTACCTGACAAATGACAATAATAATTCTGACTGTTGGTTCTCCATGGTCTTCTGGTGACCAGAGCTGGCTTGCTGGGCTCAGCAAGAAAGACATGATGGTCTTGCAAAATGAAGTATTGTTTTGAATATCTTAGCACACATGAAACAAAAACAAGACAGAAAGAAAAGAGACCCAAGTGGTTTGCGCTGCACTCATATCTCCTGTGGCCCTTCAAAGGAAACCCAAAGACTTCATACACTCCTTAACTTGCAGAAATTCAATCACTTTCTCCAGGATCAAAAGACAGAAACGTTTCAATGGTACACAGCAGCAATTAAAGATTAGAAGCATTGTGGCTTTATTTTGCATTTCAGGTTGATGGAATTGAAAGGAAGAGGATGCAATCATCAGCTGGATGTTATCCAGGATTCTGAGGCTGCGTCTATACCTGTGAATTAACTGTAGCTGGGTTTGCTCTCTTGCACAGAGGCCAGCTGGCACAGGATATCCTGCATCTGTACTATTAAATTCTTTCACCCTCCAAATAAGGGGGGTTGCATCCAAATTGCCTACTGAGAATGGGCACTAGTCTGTGCTAATTCCCAGACTGTGTCTAGGCATCATTTGGGAAAATGCTAGTTAGATTGTGCCAAAAACATGCCAGGTAGTTTTTTAACAACTTCCAATACAGAAGATCAAGTTATAATGTCCAGGGACGTTTTTGCAACTGTTCAGTCTGATCGTAAAGATGTAGTTTGGGACCTTATGTTATAGCTCTAGCTAGAATACCTCCAGGTGCTTTGTGAGTACTGCTAATTGATCTTTTGTCCTCAGGTCCCCCCTGAAGGCCAGTGAACTGCTGGGACTCTTCCCGTTGCCAACAGGCTTCCTCCAGTCTCCTGATGGCAGTCACACATATGGTTTTGCCATGGTGTGGGCAAAGCAGAGGCAAAAAGGGACTCGGGAGATAGTCTGGCATTGCAAATTACCTCACAATAGCGTTGAGGCTGTGGTAGTTGACAGAAGATGTTCATTCGGTCGTGCAATGTCTTTCCAGGATGATTTAGGGAAAGACCTGCAGAGTGCTGAAAGTGATCCGTGGGAACAGGGGCTGCCCTGTGGCCAGCTACAGAAACTTGCACAGGCTATGGACAAAGTTCATACCGTAAAGCTATCCCTTGTACAGATTTGTTTCTTACACTTTTATCTACACTTTTATCTCAGAAGTCTTCCATCCCAGAGTGTTTCCCGTGTTATAGACAAAGATGGCATTGTGATGCAGGATCTGGACTGCAGTGTGCTGTAAGCTGGTGACATCTCCCTGGTCCAAAGCTGGGGTGAAATGAGGGAAGAGTCACAAGTTTGATGGTGAAAGCTGTGACAGTAGCTGTGAAAGGCTTTTCGGGAAGGAGCAGAGGGTGAGCCGACCCCTAGCATCCTCCCTGACATTCCCGCACCCTGCTAATGGCAGCTGAGACGACTTTCTGCTAATGCAAATGTTCACAGCTGTATGCTGGATGTTGCTGAGTGGATAATGGCTGATGAGGTTGCCTGTAGACAGTCACTCCACTACCAGTGTGTAATTAATTGCTATGTAAAGTGCTCTGAGATGTGGTGCTGCTGAAACGCCGGGTATATAAATGCCATCCCCACACAAAAGGGAACAACATGCAAATTCTCTCAATATATTTTTAAATACGAGCATTTTTCAGCTGTTTGCTCTTTTGTAAAATTTATTAGGCCCCCTCCTGGGAACTGGAAGGCAGCAAGGGCAGTGCGCATGGATGAGCTGGCTTCCAGGGGCTCCTACTGTTCATGCCACTCAGCCCCAGACACCAGGGGGTCATCTGTTTTTCTTCTCCCATCCCTTTAACCTCTGTTTAACTTTTGTTTCCCCTTTCACTTGCTTGGTCACATGGTGAGCTCCTGCCTGCCTGGGGAGGGCAGAGGGGGAGGAGAATGCTTTTTTTGCAAAGGGTAGAAGCTTGTAAGGGCTCCAGCCCCTGTTTCCTTGTGAACAAGAGAGGTTCCTTGTCCAGCTTCCAAAAGAAATGTGCAGTCCCAACTGGATGTGACCCAGAGAGTTGAATGAGGCAGGAGTCATGGTGATGGAGGATGCGGACAAGGCAGAGTTACTGAATGCCTTCTTTGCTTCTGTCTTTTCTGCTCGGCCCAGCCCTCAGGAGTCCCAGGCATTGAATAAAGTAACAAGGAAAGAAGAAGACTTCCCTTGGGTTGAGGAGGATTGAGTGAGGGATCAATTAGATCATTTAGATATTCACAAGTCCATGGGCCCTGATGGGATGCACCCGACAGTGCTGAGGGAGCTGGCAGAAGTCATTGCTGGGCCGCTCTCCATCATCTTTGAAAAGTCCTGGAGAACAGGCGAGGTGCCTGGAGACTGGAGGAAAGCCAATGTCACTCCAGTCTTCAAAAAAGGCAAGAAGGAGGAGCCGGGGAGCTACAGGTCAGTCAGCCTCACCTCCATCCCTGGAAAGATCATGGAACAGCTCGTTCTGGGTGTCATCTCAAGGCATGTGGAGGAAAAGAAAGCTATCAGAAGTACTCAGCATGGATTCACCAAGGGGAAATCATGTCTGACTAATCTGATAGCCTTCTACGATGGCATGACTGGATGGATAGATGAGGGGAGGGCGGTAGATGTGGTCTATCTTGACTTCAGCAAGGCGTTTGACACAGTCTCCCACAGCATCCTCATAGGGAAGCTTAGGAAGAGTGGGCTAAATGAATGGACAGTAAGGTGGATAGAAAACTGGTTGAAAGATAGAGCTCAGAGGGTCGTGATTAGGGGCACAGAGTCTAGTTGGAGGCCAGTGGCGAGTGGTGTTCCCCAGGGGTCAGTACTGGGTCCAGTCCTCTTCAATATATTCATCAATGACCTGGATGAGGGGATAGAGTGCACCCTCAGCAAGTTTGCTGATGACACCAAGCTGGGGGGGGTGGCTGACACACCAGAAGGCTGTGCCGCCATGCAGAGAGACCTGGACAGGTTGGAGATCTGGGCAGAGAGAAACCTTATGAAATTCAACAAGGGCAAGTGTAGGGTGCTGCACCTGGGGAGCAACAACCCCATGTACCAGTACAGGTTGGGGGCTGACCTGCTGGAGAGCAGCTCTGTGGAAAGAGACCTGGGAGTCCTGGTGGACAACAGGATGACCATGAGCCAGCAATGTGCCCTTGTGGCCAAGAAGGCCAATGGCATCCTGGGGTGCATCAAGAAGAGTGTGGCCAGCAGGTCAAGGGAGGTCATCCTCCCCCTCTACTCTGCCTTGGTGAGGCCACACCTGGAGTACTGTGTCCAGTTCTGGGCTCCCAGGATCAAGAGGGACAGGGAACTGCTGGAAAGGGTGCAGCAGAGGGCTACAAAGATGATTAGGGGACTGGAACACCTCTCTTATGAAGAAAGGCTGAGGGATTTGGGTCTCTTCAGTCTGGAAAAAAGACAACTGAGGGGGGATCTTATCAATGCTTATAAATACTTAAAGGGTGGGTGTCAGGAGGATGGGGCCAGGCTCTTTTCAGTGGTGCCCGGGGACAGGACAAGAGGCAATGGGCACAAACTTGAGCATAAGAAGTTCCACCTAAACATGAAGAGGAACTTCTTTTACTTTGAGGGTGGCAGGGCACTGGAACAGGTTGCCCAGAGAGGTGGTGGAGTCTCCAACTCTGGAGACATTCAAAGCCCGCCTGGACGTGTTCCTGTGCAACCTGCTCTAGGTGACCCTGCTGTGGCAGGGGGGTTGGACTAGGTGATCTCCAGAGGTCCCTTCCAACCCTATGATTCTATGATTCTATGATTCTACGAGAGAAGTGGTTTTGGGCCAGCTGGAGCTGGAAAGGCAGTGGGGTGGGGTGGCAATCCTGGCTGCAAAGGATGAAGCCTGCTTGTCTACCTGAAGAGGTCTAACGCCAGCTCTGAGGAAGCAGTGGGAGGGACAGACTGTCTGCCCTGGGAACAAGTTTCTCACAAAAAGTGATTGACAAGTCTCAGCAAGGTGGTCTGAACGGAAGGCTATGAAATCTTGAGTGCTAGAGATTACATGAAGAAGGCAAGATGATTCACTGCTTCTCACCACAGAGAAGAGAGGACATCCAGTGAAAATATCATGCAAGTTTAAAACAAAAGATGCAAAGTAGTTTTCCTCAGGGTATACAATCCTGCTAGAGAATTCATCATGACAGTAAACAACTAAAGTGCAAACCCTTTAAAAAGAAGTAGACTAATTCAGGTCTGCTGCTGGCCATAGGACACAATGGTTTGATTGTTACCACAGGAAGTCCAGCCTCCAGCTGTCAGAAGATGGGAGAATATGTGGGCAGTGGGTGGGTGTGTCACAGCTCTTGCCGTCGTTTCTGATGTGTCTGCTGCTGTTAATGGATAGAAAAAGGACATAGAGACTATATGGACTGGAAATCTATGGGGTTTTTATGTGCTAATATTCAATAGATTAAACAATGGGCAGTTGACAGATCTCGCACAGAAATTATGAGCAGGAAATCTGTTTAATGAGCACTTTTCTATAGTGTTCCTGAGAAGGCAGTCATAGCTTAGATGCAATTTAATGTTTCCATCAATGGTCTGGAAATAAATAAAGACAGCGCTGCTGGCTAAAATGTACAGATAACCTAAAGCTTGGAGGAGTGCTTAATATGGCTTAAGAATGTGTGGAAAGGACATCAGTAGTCCAGGCACATAGAGTATACATTTTCACAGCGTCAAATTGGGAGACAGAGTAGGAACCAGGAGGACAGGCTGAAGCTATGGAGTGGTGAACAACAGAATCACAGAACAGCTGAAGCTGGAAGGCATCTCTGGAGATCATCTACTCTAACCTCTTCTGCTCAGAATAAAGTCAATCAGAGCAGGTTTGTCAGGACAGTGTCCAGTTGTGTTTTAAATATTTCCAAGGATGGAGACTCCATAACGCCTCTGGGTAACTTGTTGCAGTGTTTTAGCACCCTTGTAGTAAAAAAGCTTTTTCTTACATTTCAGTGGAATTTCTTGTATTTCAGTTTGTGTCTCTTCTCCTTTTACTGGCACCACTGAGAAGGGTCTGGATTTCTTTACTCTCCCACACCAGATATTTATACGTATTGATAAAATCCTTGTAAGCCTTCCTTTCAACACGCTGGCCAGTCGCAGCTCTTAATCTTTCCTTGCATGTCAGATGCTCCAGTTCATTCATTGTCTTTGTGGCCCTTTGCTGGACTTGCTCCAATGTCTTGTACTGTCTTGTACTGGGGAACCCAGAACTGGACACAGTTCCAGATGTGTCTCACCAGTGCTGAGTAGGGAAGAAAGATCACCTCCCTCCACCTGCTGGCAATGATCTGCCTCATGCAGCCCAGGAGGCTGTTGGCCTTTTTTGTGCCAAGTATACATTGCCGGCTTATGGTAAACTTGGTGTCCACCAGGACTCTCAGGTTCTTCTCTGCAAAGCTGCTTTCCAGCTGGCCAGCCTACAGTGTGCAGTGATGTGTGGGTGTCCCTCTGGAAGGCAATGAATCTGAGGAAGATTGAGAGGTCCTAAAGGAAGGTCCTTCACCTGGACCTGTATTCTCACTATGGTGGTGGCACCAACTAATGTCACCTTGAAGGAGACTGGTGAACCACAGAACTAATTTTATCTCAGTGTAAGTCACAGATAACAGAAACCCATCTCTAGTTCAGGAACATGTGCTTTGTCAGGGACAATGAGAAATTGAAGAGGATCTGGGCTGGAGAAAATGCTTCCAAGAGAGCAATTTGTTCAGCTCATCAACAAGCTCAAGTGGCAGCTTGCTGTATATATGCAACTGCTATAAAAGGACTCTTTAATCTGAAAGAGAAAGAAAGGCACAAGACAGACCAGCGCCTGGAAGCTGAACATAAATAGACGTGAGTAGGAATCTAGGTGCCTGGTTTGTTGGTCATTATCTCTGGGAACAAATTGCCAAAAGTCTTACTAGAGATTTCCTCTCCTGATATCTTTGAATCCAGACTGTGCAACTGTAGTTGAACCCAATTTGTTGGTTGTCTCGCTGCAGTGGTGTGACCTGTGATGTCCAAGATTGCAGGCTGGTCTCTTCTTGCTGTGGTCTTTAGCTCTGACAAGAGTGGTTCTTGAAGCGGTATTGAGCACAACACATGATGTACATCATTTGCCTGCTCTCCACATAGCTGTCAGGCTGTGGGTAGCCTCTCTTGCTGCATTTTAGCCAGCATGGGCTAGGATTTCAGGTAGATCAGAGGGTGGAGTGACAGGGGAGTTGATTGGTGTGGAGGCTGGATGTTGCAGCTGTTACTGGGCGGGGTTGAAGAGGTGCCTTCATTCACAGAAAGGCAAGAACCCTACAAGAAGGCTTCTAGAGCAGCCAAGGAGGCAGCTGGCTGGCTGTGGTCCTTCTGTCCCAGGGGACAGGAGACACAAGTAACGAGAGCCCATCAGCACCTTTAGGCATTTATTGGGCTGCTGAACTTCACAGGAAAAATCTTTGGAAACTTTGCATAGCATAAGGCTCACTATATGGCAATCCTGATGGATTTCTTAATTCTATTGTGCCTCTTTTGCTTGGGTTTTCCTTGGGATCTCATCTATTGCTCACAATACCAGTGTCCATGGCTAGTAGCTGGTGTCCTCTGTAGGAAAACCATTCATCCAATGATGACCAGACCCCAGATTTTCAGCTAAGTGTCTCTTTAAGCCAGCAAGGGCCACTACCCATTGGTACTGCTGTGGCTTTCTGCAAATGAAGCAGAAATAGAGCTGCAGGTCTAGGCTGGGGAGAAATCTATAGGCACAAATGTCTTTTCCTTTTTCTGTGCTTTTACTCATCACCCACAACAGCATCTATTTCTAACCCTGTGTTTAAAAAAACCCAAAACAAACCCTGAAAGTCAATATTTATTTTTCAGGCTCCCTCTCCCCTGCTGTTTGTCTCTGAATTTAATGCTTTTGAAAGGTGAATGATTGACGATTTACTGAAAACGAAGTTAAAATATAAATAATTCCATGATTCAGCTGCTGTATTAAGCAGGCATATGAGAAAAGCCCAGAAGACCAAGGTTGGCTTTTATTATTAACAAGGAAAAAAATTAAATTTAAATAAATGTAATATTTATTAAAATTTCCTTTCACGCTGTTACCTGAGGTTCATAAAACTTTTGAGCTGTGTCAGCTTTGCACTCCCCAGTACATTGAACTCCAGGGAAAACTATAAGCAAATTCTTAAGATCAATGCAAACTACTTCTCCATTACTCAAAAAAGGGAATTTTAACTATTTTTGAAGGCCCCAGGACTCCACTAATCCAGATATAAAGACTTTTTTCACCTTCAAACTTCACAGTCCCAACTCCCCTTTCACCTTCTCTACTCCCATTGCCACCCCAACACACACAGCCATTTACACACTGAGGAAAATGAATATACATCCTTCAACTCATTTTCCATCTTTCCATGGCCAATTGCCAACTGGAATTCGCCAAAAGGTGGAGAAAGATGCACCGAGGCTGCTCGTGTGCCCAGCCTTTCCCCATGACAGTGCCCGTGCCAAGGAGAGGAGATGTAAGGTTCTGCTAGGCGAGGATGGTAGGAAGAGAAAACTGTTATCCTGGGACGAAGACACTCAAGTGATAAAGCCAAGTCATGTGCTGTAAGCAGGACAGAGGAGAAGGATTTGAGGATGAAGGGTTTCTTATCATCCAGTTTGGATCCAGGTTTGGGTTTTAAAGACAGTGAAAAGATCCTGTAGGTCTTGCCTTGGTGTTTTTAATGATAACAACACACTAGGAAAGCAGACCTGTATGAGGCAGTTTCGTCTGGAATACTGTTACAGATCAGTGCTGGAAATCAAAAATCTTCCTACCTATGCCATGCAAACACAGTCATGCTTCTAGAGCTTGATGGAGAATGGCTGAGCTCTTCCTTAACATGGAAGAAATCAAGGAGAGGAAGAGCAGTTTAACAGCAGATACTTGGCTTTGAGGGCATGGGACTAGAGGCTTAGACCTGTCTTTAGGTCTAAGTTTGCCTTCACATCAGCTGTGTAGACACATATTCCTAGAGTAATTGTCACCTGAGAAAATCTGAGGACCACGTGGGAAGGAAACACATAGTTGCAAACCTTCAGCACACACTCATCCATGCCCTGGTGTGTGGGTAGGCTGGGTGTGCTGTGCTCGGTCATGAAACTGGTTTGGAAGGACTTGACCATTGCTTACTATTATGGCAGAGGGGATTTACGGGTTACCTGAGCTCAGGCTGCCTGTAGGACAGTGCGGTGGTTATAGGACCAAGCCTTAGGCATCTTTCTGGTGGTAACAGCACAGAGCTAGAACACTTCTTTGTCTGGGCTAAGCATCCGGAATGCAGCTTACAAATATAATCTGCTGTGCACCTCTGGTTTGGTTGGGGAGTGTGGAAAAATGCATGGAGAGGACAGTCATCAAAATTTAGCCCAGGCACAGTGGAGTCTGCAGGAGCATCAAAACCAAATGTTCTGCCTCAAAGGAATTCACCTAGGTGGAAAGGACCTTGGTCCCTACATAAGAACGTTGGTACTGCCCAGACTTTTAAGGAGATTTCATGCACAGAGGTAAGTTTTGCTCGTGGTGGAGTCACCGGCTGTGGGTTTGGACTTTGCAAGAGGGGATTCAGAGGAGAAAAATGAGCTGCATGAGAATGTGCTTTGATGTTGATAAACGTGCCTTGTGGAAGCATTAGAAAAAAGAAAAAGTGAGAGAAAGAAAGATGTTGAAAAGGATGATAAAGGAAGAAAAAGATGCATGGGATTTGGAAGCATTTGAAGAAACCTTTTTATGAAGCTGTGCTAGGCACGTCCCATCAAATCTCTCCTGCTGTGAGGAATTTTCATGTTACTTTGCAGATAAACTTGTTGAGAGCGCGCTGTCTGCCTCCATGGTGACAGAACGGCGTCTCGAAGGAAATGGCCCTGCATCATCATTTCTCCTTCAATTCCAGGCAACATCTGTCACTGTGGAGCTGAGCTGTGAGCTGCGAATTAGACTCATGTCCTCCTTGGCCCAGGGAAGCTAAGCAAAACTGCACTTTGTTCATTGCAGGCTGACTTTGTCAGGGTTTCCTTTGGTTTTGGTTGGGCAGAGTATCATTTGTTTGTGAGGGACTTGTTGCTCAGGTCTCTGCTCCAGAAGCCATCTCCTGATAATCTTTTTAACTGCTCTTTTCTGTCTCACGTGGCTTTTGCAGGGGTAAAGAGGAAGGGGGGAGGAGGTGAGGCTGGCGGAGGATATAAGGTATCCTGGGTTTGGAGGCAGCAAGGCAGGACGCATGGCAGGCAGACAGAGGGCGGGTTGTGTGTCACCAAGGTCTGGCTTCCAAAGGATGGAAGGGTTAATGCAATTGCACTGCATGTGCTGGCCTGTTGCTTGGTGCCTCTCTCATTTTAGTGTTTAACTCCTTTGAAGAAATTTTAGCCAGAGGACAAAGAAATCTGAAAGATACTGAGCTCCTGCATGTTTTGTGAAGATAGGCATCTGCATGGAGGAAAGGTCTCCT
This sequence comes from Cepphus grylle, assembly GCA_013401065.1. Lineage (NCBI taxonomy): Eukaryota > Metazoa > Chordata > Aves > Charadriiformes > Alcidae > Cepphus > Cepphus grylle. The sequence continues at coordinate 500,709 of VZUD01000255.1, forward strand.
CTAAGCTGCTACTGATGTTCACAAGTACCATCCCTCTGTCTCCTCCCGCTGACGGATAGGTCATGGAATCATAGAATTGTTTGGATTGGAAGGGACTTTTAAAGGCCATCTGGTGCAACACCCCAGCAATGAGAAGGGACATCTGCAACTAGATCTGGTTGCTCAGAGCACCCTCCAGCCTGACCTTGATTGTTTCCAGGGATGAGACATCTACCACTTCTCTGGGAAACCTGTGCCAGCGTTTCACCACCCTCATGGTAAAAAATTTCTTCCCCATATCTAGTCCTAATATTCGTTCTTTTAGTTTAAAGCTATTACCTCTTGTCCTATCACAACAGGCCCTGCTAAAAGGTTTGTCCCCATCTTTCTTACAAGCGCCCTTGAAGTACTGAAAGGGCACAATAAGGTCTCCTTTGAGCCTTCTCTTCTCCAGGCTGAACAACCCCAACTCTCTCAGCCTGTCATGGTAAGCACAGAACTCCTGTAAGACAATGAAGGGTGTGCATACACACACATACAAGGACTTTGCCTTGAGTTGTGAAATCATGGGAAATCAGTCTTGGTTCTTCAGTTCACGGAAAATCTTATTTTGGATAGTTCAGATGAAAATGAGAAGGAGACACAGGAATAGGGAAAAATGAAAGAAAGAAGGGAGGAATGTACAATTGCACCAGAAGTTGATCCAAGGGAAGTTAATATTTTGGATATCTGAGGATGAGGAAAATTTTCTTTCCTTAGAATGGACTGATGGTTCTGTGCTTACCCTGGTTGTTCTCAGCTTGCACAGAGATATGTTCTCCTTTTCATAATGAGACCAGCAATCATGGCAGTTCTCCATGGCCTCGCGTTACAGGAGGTAAGAATGCTTGGGTTTACCAAGGAGCAGTGCAAGCAGTGCACACACCAAGGACATGTGTCTGGGAAGAGGAGACAGCTCACACCTCTGTTTGCCTGTTGTGCAAATCCAATGATGGCTGACAGGGCTCTAGAGTTTTTTAGTTCCTGCTGCATCCTCATTGCATGTCCTTCTGCACATCGCTGGCACTACACTGCCTTGAAAAGTCACACACACTTTCTCGGTTCGGACTTTTTGTAGGATCCCACTGAAGACATCTTTGACGTTACCTGCATAGGGTCACCCAAGGCATAGCTGTCTGGAAGGCAGCTATTTGTTTTCAAACTCTTCTACCCTTGGATTATTCTCACATGTTGGGATCTCTTTATTGCACCTCCACCCCACTTCTCGCTACACTCATCTCTTCCCAAAATGAGGTCCCAGCTCCATAAGCCAAAGCTTGCTTATTGTGTCTTTGCACAGCTTCTAGCATGGGGGATGTGAGCTGGGGCATCAGCCAGTGATTGAAAGGCAAGTAACAGTTCACAGACCTGAAATGTATCCCCTGAAAATATTTCTCAGCGGAAAATGGACTTCTTCATTAAATGGAATCTTTCTATAAAACGTTAACAGTTCTGTAGAATTTTTCCATTTTTTATTTAATAAAAAGTTGTTTACCTTTTGGTTTTGTTTCCTCTCTTGGTATTTTGAAAATGGTTTATGTTGTTCAGTTTAAAACTGGAAAAATCCTACAAAATGTCTAACCGAGAGTTTTTCACTTTTTTCTTATTTTGGGTTGGAAAATGGACCTGGAACAGGTCTCAGCTGCCCCCAGTGTAACACTGGCCATGCAAAGATGAACTCAGCTTCATGTAGTGAATGTCATGTGCTCAAAGTAAATGGATGATAATATTATTTCAACAGAGCTCTGTGTGGTTTTGCGGGGATCGTTTTTCAATTTGTGGGCTCAAATCCTCTGTTGGCCTGCCAGACACCTGAGCTTTGCTTTTCTTTAAGTCAGTACCCTGAAAAGTGGGAAGGAAAGGGGAGGACAAGGGCAAGAGAAGGGAAGGGGATGGGCAAGGGCAAGGCCAAAGGAAAAGGAAAAAGGAGAAAGGGAAACAGAAGAGGGAAAAGGGACAGGAGGGGAGAGAAGTGGAGTGCAAGGCAAGCAGAAAGGAGAGGAGGGGAGGAGAGAAGAAGAAGAAGAAAGTTAGGAAAAAAAAAAATCCATTGCTGGTCTCATGATTCCTCCAACTTCTTGACTTTTAAGGGATCAAGTTTTCCAATTCTTGTAGGGTAGTCCCTCAGGCCATGCTAAGTCACCCTTGTAATTACTGTCTTTAAAAGAAAATTTGGAGTGCTTTAAAAGCAGATTCCCTTGTATTAAGAGATGGTACAGGTATGAAGCAGTGTGCTCCAGTGAGCTGGAGTTAACTCCCCATTTTTCCACCTCTGTGCTTCTGGTACCAATCCCTGGTAATTTTGCTTTAGCGGCTTGGTTGCGGAGCATTAACTTCTGCTCTGTGTGGTGAGAATATGGCTGTATCACTGAGGACCATCGTGCTGTGCTCTCTTGAAGATATGCTTGGCTGGGAGGGACTGCAACTCTCTTCGTATGTCACATGGAAGTATTCCAGGCGAAGCCTTTATGATAAATTAGGGAATGTGGTCAGCCAGAAACAGCCGGAGAGCTGTTTTATTAATCTGCGGGTGGATAACAATAAAAATGATGAAAGATCTAATCAGCTACATTATTAGCTAGAGGTTGGTGGGGCCAGGAGGGAAAAGGGGTGTGTGGGTGATGTGGGTGCTGGGGAGGGCTCAAAGACAGAGAGAAACAAGAACATTGTCTGCAAGCACTGTCAGACAGTAAAACTGAGAAGTCAAAATATCACTGGAGATGATACCCTCAAAATTTCGGTTTTAAGCACCCCTTTCTCATTTGTCATTTCCTTTGACAGTTTGTTTAATCTGGGAGCACCCACATTTTCAGCAGCCAAGTTGCCATCTGTAGCTGGTGCTCCGTGCCTCAGCTGCACCTTCCTCCAGCCCTTGGCACCTCCTGGGGCGGGGCCATGCCGGGACACCAAGACGTTCCCTAACTGTCTTGCAGAAGGTGGTGAGATGCCTCCTTTGTGGACTGCATTGGAGGGTGAGGTGCTATGCTTTCTATTGGTGTGTCTTTAACTTTTTCTTTACCTAGGAGTCTCTGATGACAGATGTGAGAGAGGTGGGCAACTCATACCCCTTTGACATTTAGTATTAGCTGGTAGGGGGTTGTACATAGTGGATGGGATACTTAGAGTGGTAGATAAAGGCTTGTATGTATTCTCTGTGCCCTCTTTCAATTTGGGTCCTATTCTCATTCTTTTGGGGTAGTAAGGTAAGCAAATATGATACAGGAGAGCCTTGTTTCAGTACCTGGATATGGAAGAACTGCAAGGCTCCAAGTGTCCATTAAAGCTTTGATTTGGCAACATCACAAAGTCCTGCAGTCAACACACCTGTATGCAAATGCACTATGGACAGCTAAAGAGCCTCTGTTCTTCCCTTCCTCTGACATGTTTTGCAATGCATATTATTTGCTTACAATTCAGGTCTGTCTCATAGTCTCTGTGGTAAAAGCATATTGAGGAAAGTCATCTCCTTTCCCAGCAATTTTCTCAGCTTCTCTTGATCATTAACATGCTGGAAATCACTTGAAAGAAACACTGCAATTTTTTAAGGGATTTTATTCATTTATTCATCAAGGTTAAGGACCCTGAAAAACTGCTGTCTACATCTTTTAGCACTTACTTCTTTCAAATCTCATATACATTATAGTCCTCAATCTGGAGTTCCTACTCGCTATGAGGTTTTCTCTGCCTGTATCTTTTGTTGCGGTCTTAATGTACAATAAACCCCTTTAAAATTAGTTATACTGCTACAGTTGTCAGGAGAACTCAAGTGATCTGATGAATTTAGTAAGAATTCCTGGCTGTGAAACAGACACAATGAAATTCTCTCCTTCAGCCTACTTGCCTCATTATTAAACCTCCAGTTTATAGTGTGCAGAGAGTGGTGCACTGTAATTGAGGTTGAATTGCCATTCTCATTATAAATCCCCTTTTCTCGCATGCTCATAACTTCAACCAACACGTGGGCTGAAACTGTGTGCACTCACTTTTAGCCCACAGTAGGATATTTAACTCCATGATCTATGGGCTTTAGCTCTGCTGCTGTGCTCTGCTGCCCCATATATTTCACCATAACTGGAGCTTCTGGTGAGGTTAAAATACAAAAGCTGAGTATTAACAGGTCTGCCTGGCTTAGGCACCAGGCTTACATCTGTATTTTAGGTAGCTAGTGAAGGCATTGCCCTCGCGGAGGCATTGGCATTTGTTATCCAGCCATCAGAGAGGGTGTTTTTTCAAGATCCTGTCTGCCCACTTAAGTAACAGAAGTCTCTCCAAAGCCTTGAAAAATACTTGTCCCTCTCTATCGAGTAGATGGGAAACGTAGGCATTTCCTTCATTCACTACCCAGAACTTAGGTGCAGGGGAGTCCCAGCAAAACTCTTCTTCTGCTGCCTTCCTCTGTGCGGGTGAGGTCTGTAAGCTCAGTATGAATTTCAGTAGGGGATTTAAAACTGTTGACTGGTCTCCACTTGGACCCTGAGCAATTCTGCTAAGCCCTCGATGCCAGAGGCGAGGACCTCCTTTCCTCTCTTTCTATGCCACACTTGTTATGCCTCCCTTCTACTTGACTACCAACTCTTACATGCAGAGGGAAGTGCTTGGATACAGACTTACACTGCATGGGCCAACTTGGTGTCAAATCCTCCGAGAAAGGGTCAGTTCAGGTGGGCAGTTCAGTGCTGCATCTCAGCCTGCAGCCAAGAAGAGCAGAGAGGAGCAGCCCCATGGCTGCATCACTCAAGGAGAATGTGAAGGTTTGGGGCTCAGTTCTGCCACAGGTTTTGTGTGTGCTATTGGATAAGGCAGCTAGGTCTGCTGACTAGAGAGATCTGCTGTCCCAATTGCTGGTGTAGACCTGAGGCTCAGGTGTAGGCACTGGAAGGTAGATGGGACTGTTTTCACCATAGCTATGCTTGGAGGGATGTATGCAATGGAGGAAACCAAAACGTCTACTGAGACAGAATACGCTGCAGATGCCCTCTCCCTGTCCCATGCATTCTCCACAGGCAGAAGAAGCATTCTCCTGCCCTAGCTTCAGCACAGTCTCTTCTCCTCACTGCTTCATGAAGAGGACTTGGGAGCTGAGAGTCTGCAGAAACTCTCGCTGAGAGTTTGTGGAGAGGAGAGAGGTGTGAGGGGTAAAGAAAAAACTAGTGCATATTTGTCAGGAAACCCGAGCCAAAAGGATTTATGTCAAGAGATTTATTTTTTTTTTTTTGGCAGTTATGAGAGATCACATAAAAAATAAGAAACACACATACTCATATATTTATAATGGGGAGAAGGAGGTGGAGGAAAGAAATTTGTGCTAAAAGGAAATTGTCGAGTTGGGAAGTATGAGGTAGAGAAATAAATGACATCCTACAGCGAGACAAACCACGGACCAAGACCAGTCCTGCCTGCAGACAGCTGGTGTAGGGGGGTGTTTTTGATGCATGTCGTCAGGGAGACCATAGCTGTTCACTAAATCCCTCTCTCTGCCCTCGCTGTCACGATCCAACAGCTGCTCATGGAGTAGACAGCAGTGGTGATGGAAGGTGCTGCCATTTATCCCCAGCGGTTTATTACCAACCCTTCATTCCTGCAGCAGGGATGGAAACCTCTGCCTGTTTCTGCCAGCCTGGCATCTCATCAATTCACCTTGGCTGGCATTCCAGGACCCTCCTCCACCACCCTTCATGTGTGAGGGAGCCCGTGGCAAGGGCTGAGGATGCAGGAGCACAAGGCAGGACCTGAGGACCCCATAGCAATGTCTGCAGAGCTCGTCTGTCAGTGGCCCTGTTCCCTGTTCTCCTCCAGGCATACCGCTCAGCTTTCTCACACCTCTCCCCCTCTTTTTTGCTCTGCAAGTGCTACTTGTAGGAGTTTCAACTACAAGTAACGCTTGTAGTCAAAGTGATGGAGCTTGAGGGAAAGGGGAAAATAGAATCTGTGTCTCTGAATATGTAAAAGAGACCCTCCTGCATACTTTGTTCCTCTCCTGATACTCATCTCTGTCCCCAGCTGAACTGCTATGACCAATTGCACTGAGAATTTTGCTCCACGAGTGCAGTGGAGGTGATGAAAATGCTAAAGAGAGAGAAGGAAGGTGACTCCTACACTGCTGGCATGGGGAATTTTGTTTGTTTTTACTTTTTTTTTTTTGGGTGATAGGGTTTAACATCTTCCTGAATGTCATTTGATGCATTTTAGGTCCACTCGTCACATCTGTTTCCCTGCGTGATATGTGCATGTTTTGTGAATGTGTCAGGAATCCTGGCTCTAAGGCAAAGAGCTTTCTAGTGTTATTTTCCTACTTTGTGATGGCAGGAAGGTCTGGGCATGAGCTCTCCACTCTGCCCTGTATCAGTAACCTTAATAATTCCTTTCAAATCCTTTTCCTAAGAAGTACTTCTGGCAATCACTGCCCACATGTGCCTGGACTGGACAGTTTTAAGAAGTAGGTTGGCTGGCATAAGGTAGCTCTGAGCTTTGCTGACAGTTATCCCTAGGAAACCCGTGAAGAGTTTCTGCAGCCATCAGAGCTGTTCTGAATTTGTAATGGATTTGAAAATCATGCCTCAAGCTTGGTCTGCTCTAGAAAGTGTTTAATGAAGAGTCAACTCCAGCCAACACCAGTCCCAGCAAATGAATATAGGGCATTTTGGGTAAGTCCAAGCTCACTTCTGTTTAAAAGTTATCACTAAGAAAATTCTGCTGCTCTCCAGTTTTGACAGTCTGCAAGAAGGCTACACCCAAGACCACTAAGGACGCACATTTCAAGCTGAGTGGTTGTTCTATTTCCAGAGATTCACTGGATGATGGATTTGTGTATAAATTTACAGGTGAAGGAATGTAAGATATACATGAAGGTAATGTATGGACCTAGGAAGACAAGTCCCATGGAATTTTGCTCACCCATCTCCACCTCATAATTCTGTATCTCTGATTCATCCTTCCCCTAATAAACTAACCATCCTCTGTAGAAATATGGTAGCAAACAGGCAGGCAGCATATTGTATCTGTTGTTTGTCAAGCACTATCGTAGGTTTTTTCTCTGTTGACCTGAAGAGTTGGCACCTATTGTTGTTGTTGTTGTTGCTGTTGTTGCTGTTGTTGTTGCTCATCAGCTAGATTTTAAGCTTTGTGGGTCAGGCACCATCATTTGGCCTGTGTTTCTGCAATGAAGGGTTTTAGGCACCCATACAGCATTACAAGTCAGATTATGGCCACTGGAAAAAGAAAAATCTTCCCTGTTGAAATATTTTCCACAAAGAAAGGTCAGTCTTGACTTCTCCTCCATCCTTCACCTCCTTGGTGATTACTGATAAGAAAAAAAATTAATTCTGAGCCTACCAGACTTAAAGGACTTTGTTGTTGGTTGTATGTGTCATGGTCCATGTGACAGGAGCCTCAGTTTGTGTAAACCGTGCTTCCACCCTCTGCCACTGGTCTTTCTTCACTGAACTCTATTTATTTCCCATGAAATACTGAAATATCTTGCTAATTGCAAACTTTTCTGGAAAGTTTTACTGCTTGTGAATGAACAGTTTACTCCATCAAAAGTTTCTGTATTTTGAACATTTTCGCCCCTTCTGGGCTGAAAAATGTACGTTTTGAAGAATGGAATTCAGTTTGGTATTTTTTCCAGTGAGGTCTGCTAGGGAGATGTGTGGGAGATTTGGCTCTCTCCTTCTTTCCCCAAAAAGCTCCAGTAGGTCAAATGCTACCATCGATAATATAACTTTAGCTTTACTCCTTCAAATCCCCACCAGTCTCCTGGACTTGACTTTACAAGTCCTTTCATGTCACTTCACGTTGTAGTGGGAGGAAGTGAAAATTACGGGCCACAGGCAGGGTTCCAAAAAGTGCTCTCTCTTTCTCAGAAAAGGGCTGGCATCTTTCCATGGGCCTTCATTGTATTTTATAGCCGTACTACAGTATTTAACAGCATAATTTACTAAGTGTCGGTACTCTGTCGTGAAGTGTGGAGAAACTGTCTTATTCAACCTCTGGCGATGTGTGCTGATTCAAATAACGCACTGTGAGGTAATGTTAATGTTTTCTGGAAATGAAGTTGGAGTCAGAAACGCCCTTATTCATTAGCGTCAATGCTGATGACCAATCAGAATTAGGTCATCAGCATAAATACGGGTGTCATCCTGATCAGCAACCAGAATTCAAGACCTTTTGCCCTTAAAAGGTGACTCTCTCCCATGTTTTGTTTCATTTCCCACCAAATTAACTACCTCAAAGTGCAGACACACATTCCACTGGTTTATACCTGAGACATAGATGGTTGGTTTTGTGCTGCTCTTCATGTCACACCTTTTTCATCTTTTGAGCACTGGTGGATCATTTATTTGCTCTCATTGCATATGGTGCATTTACAAACTATATGAAACTGTGAAAGAAAATCAAAGTCCTTGACATGAATTAAAAATATATCCTAAAGGTGTCTGCGGAAGACCTGCTGCAACACAAAATCTGAGTGAAACTTTCCCATCCTTCCAGCTATGGTGCCTCTTGGTTCCATGCACGCTTTCAATGCCCTGAGGGAGGTAGGTCTGGCTGGGATCCTAGACTGCCATTTGATTTAGGGTGTTCTAAGCATAGAGGGACAGGAAAGACTGTGACTATTCTAAACTTTCAGAGACCACTTCATGTCTGCCTCAGTTGTGCAGCTTAACAGAGTATCAGGGAGGTCAGCTCTCAAACAGAGTAAGAAGAAGAAACAGTTGCATAAGAAGCTGGTCAGATATCATCTCCTGAAGAGATTTTAATGTGTTCTCCAGACCAGAAGGCTGCAGTAGTCCATCATAATGTCTATCAGCTGTACCAGACTTTGTACTCAGCATAAAAAAAACATTGAATCCATGTAATATCATTCTTCATGCTTGCAGTCACGATGTCAAGCCATTCCTGCAGGATTGGTGCTATTTGGTCTACGCTGTACTGATTTTTGACATGTAGACAGGTCTAAGTTCAAGCTCCCTCTACATATCAGCCAAGGGGTAGCTACCATTCCTTAAGTCACCATTCTCTCAGCTTAGAGATGAGTTCTAGCATTGTCCCAAAAGTGGGGTCGTTTACCCAGTGTGCAAGATGCCAATGCATGCACAGAGCAGAGGTATTTATTTAAACCGTTTCTACAGAAATACGTGTTAGGTGGTAATCCACAAAGCTAGCACATTGGCCTACAAACTTTTCAGAATATTTATATGATTCAAAACACACAAACACATACCCTTAATTAGAATTATTGGTTAGTACCTTATCTTAATAATTTCTATTGGTTAATACAGTCTCTCACTTTCATTTAAAGCTACAATGTCCTTTAATTGATGTGCGCGTGCTCCAGTACAGGGGGTGGTGGTGGTTCTCTTCAGTCTCTAATTGAGTCAGTGGTCACGGTCTCCCGCTGTGCCTTTACCTTTCCCCCAGTTACTGCAGATCTTTGTTTCTTGGTTTTCGGTGCCTCCTGCAGAAGGATGTTCCCTTGCTATCAGCTTTCTGTTCCTCTTCAAGGGTATATTCATTAGCAAGGCATGCATGTACTGTCTATACAAAGTGTCCTGGTTCACAAGGGCTTGTAATCTTTTTACAGCTCTTTGCTCTTGCTCAGTGAATTGTGCCTTAGAAGGTGGAATTCACTACCTTCTAAAGTACACCGCTAGTATCAGGGCTGTACATGCACCATGTCCTGGCTTCAGTTCACAGTTACTAAGGCTGGACTTGGCCTGATGAGGGAAGCCAGTGATAAACTACCCTGTGTGCATGTGGGAAACGACCTCTTCTCCACTAGGTGGAACTGGAACTATCGTGCAGGACAGGGTAGTTCCTCACAGTTCGCACTGAAGTCCTTGTCCATCTGTACACCCCATCACTTCTTTGGGTGAAACATTGATTTTCCCAAAAAGAAACCCAATCCAGAAAGGAGATGTAGTAAACCTTGGTAAATCCACAAGGTTGGACAACGGTGAGCAGAGGACTGCATTTGGTGTCTGTCCCACAACGTAAGTATAATTGAGGTTGTGCAAATCTACCTGTACAGCCTTTCGTAATTTTATTTAATAGCAATAACAAAGGGCTTGGCCAGAAGACAGACGTGCTTTGAGTAGGAGGTTGGATGAGGATACCACAGAGGTCTCCTCCCATCAACATTGTTGTGATTTGGGTTCTATACCTGTTCTGTTGGGGAAGTTCAGAGGGGCGGTATCCATAGTAGTAACATTCATATCTATAGCAATCACAGAATTATGGAATCAGGGAGCATCCTAGGTTGGAAGGGACTTCAAAAGATCACCTGGTCCAACCTTTTGTGGGAAAAGGAACCTTGATGAGATTATCCAGCACCCTGTCCAATTGCATCTTGAAAATCTCCAGTGAAGGGGACTCTACCACATCTCTGGAGATTCCAGTAATTGATTGTTCTCACTGTCAAAATTTCTTATATCGGGGTGAAACTTCTCCTGGTGCAACTCGTAGCCATTGATCCTTGTCTTCCCCATATGAGTCCCTGTGAAGAGAAGCTCTCCATCTTCTCTGTAGCCACACTTTAAATCGATAACATATTTCCTCTACAGCCTTCACCTGAAGTTATCAAAGCTGGTAAGGTAGTATTTTATCAAGAATGAGCTAGTTGGGTAATGGACTCTCATTTGCATTTTTAAAGACCTCCTTTCTAAACCTCAAAGCCAATAAGAGGCAAAGGCATATGTCATTTCACAAATGGGTAAAGTGAAGTGATGCAACCCAGAAACGATGATGAGTAACACTGCCATAGGCTAAGAACTGGTCCATACACTCCTCTCAAGATGGCATGTGGCTTGGTAACTGTCCAGATCCACCATCTGCAGAGAATGAAACTCAATTGCTGTTAACGAGAATGAAATTATGGTGATATTAGCATAATTAAAATGAGAAGAATCCTAGTTCAAAGATGATTTATACCCATGGAAGGCTTTGGATGGAGGCAGAAGAGGCAGGTCCAAGAACGTTGGCTCAAACTTTATTTACCTGCCCAATTTCCCTAGGTACAGGAGGAAATGTCCTCAAAAAAAAAAAAAAAAGTTTAATGTGGCTACTGACTGGTATTAAATAAATGATGCATGTTGGCAGAGCGATAGATGAGAATAGTGGAAAACACATTGTGAAAGGAACCAGAAGAATTGCTGTCATAAATCTCCCCAAACCATTCTAGTCAGAGAGAGGCTAAAAACTAAGCAGGTTACTGGGAGCATAAGGAAGGGGGCTTTAGAAGAAACCCAGGACTCTGTAGGTACATTGTCACCAGTTTTGCCCATATGTCCACCTTCTTTGAAGAGGAGCAATGGATGGCCAGGGAAAGGAAAGGATCGTGAAGTTGTGACATGGCAACTTGGGTTGTTTGGCTTTTGAGTTTTATTTTTTTATTTGAGGCAGGTTAAAAGAGCTCCAGGTGTTCTCTCTAGAAAAAAAGAGATTAGAAGGCAACATTAATCAAGTTTACAACATATTCAAACAAGTAGATAAAGAGGAGAGAAAAAATGCCCTGAAATGTTTTTCTAATGAATGCATACTTTAGCTGAAGAATTCACAGGGGTCGACATGGAAAAAGACATGTATATATGCAAAACTAGGGTTAGAAGACAAAGTGGGATTATTTTCAAAGCTCATAAATAATTTAACTGTTGGAAGAAAAATGCAGAGTTTTCTGTTGATCTTATTGCCAAAAGAATGACTTTAGGCCTGATAAAGTAAGGGGTTTTTCACACAGAAGAATGGCAGAACACAGCTGTTTGTCTATTACAACTTGTCACACCAATCATGGTTTTTCTTGGGTAAAAGATGGGCATGTAGGGACAGGATATTCTGGCTTCTTTGACACACTAAAATGCCTGTATCCAATGCTAAATGACCTTTACATTGGAAAGAAATTGCAGTTTCTTGTTAACTTTTGAAAGGTGTTCACTGAAAACAGTTGTAAATGGTGATATTAACTTTTTTTTTTTTTGCTGCAGAAAGAGGCCATTGCTGAATGCTTTTGACAACGCCACTTGCAAAAGCCTGGAAGGAGCTTCACAAAGGATCAGCCACTGGAAAAATGTGAGGAACAGAGTGCCTTCTTCATTTGCATTTCTAGTTACCATGAAAACTGTGCAACTTCACAGTGACCAGGGCAGGCCATATAAAAGCCATGTTATCTATTTTGCATGCGCAATTATCCATGCCACTGTCACACCTACTCAGTCTCCACATCGGTCACTTTGTACAGTTTAGTCATGCAGTCAAATGGCTGAAGTTCTCAAAGTCCCTGTTCCATATAATTTCTGTTCCTGCCAGGTGAAACCCAACAATAACTGCCCCCCGGCTTATATTCCAGGTTTGTTTTATTAAACAGGTCTATATTTGTCTTTGCCTTTGAAATAACTTTCTCGACAGGGGGAGAAGCCATGCTGACAGCCCTGAAACCTGTTTTCTGTGAACCTGTGGTCTCTTTGTCTTAAAGCACCTCAGGCCTCTTGGCTGGAAGTTGCTACTGCTCATCTCATGGAAGAGGTGCACTTCCCTTCAGTATGCAGAGCCTGGCCATGTGTGCACTCTCTGAGGCTATTTCAGATGGTAAGTACAAACCATGGCTAATCTGTTTTACTTCCCGCTGCACTCGGCTTCTCTCAGTTACTACCTCCCAGCTGGAATTTAGTGGTTTTCATCTGCACCGAAGTGAAGTGTTTCCTAATTCAGCCAGGCGTAATGCTTGGTCATGACCATCCGTCCGTCACCTGTGGGACAGTCAAGGTGAATCTGTGTGTGCAAGCCCTGAAGAAGTAATCTCTGACAAGTGAGATCTCACCCTTTTCTTGGCTTCTCTGCTAAAACTGCAACAAAAACACCATCTGGGCAAATGAGCGGTGGTACAGACCCCTCTGATCTAGGATCATCAAAAAATTTCACATAGGAAGGCTTACTGATGAGCTGGATGGCAAGTAGCTGTCACTAGTGATCTGGTACAGGGGCAAAGCAAGGTCCAGGTAGGCCAAATTTGTCCTCCCGCCCCAGCTGTCCCCAGTTGCACAGACCTCTACCCACTTTTCTTCACCCTTTGCAGCTAGTGGGGAGGGAGTGCTCCTTTGAATCCGATGGATGAAACCCCTTCCTAAAATTCAGCATTTGGTGATATCAGCCCCTTCATGGAAGGAAAAATTCCCCAGCCTCCGATTAAGCTGGATCTGGACTGTAAGTCTTTCAGGCAAGTGTGTTGCTTTACGTGGGTTCCCTGCCTCTCGGAAAATAAAACACCTTAAATGTCCAGTATTTCACCCAAACTCAGCTTTCTCACAGCACTGCAAGGGCTTGGTAGTCAAGGAGGGAAAATATTTACTTAGCAAAGCTTTAAGATCAGGCTTTTGGGCTAGAAACTAAAAGATATAAATAAGCCAGATATCGCACAACTCCTGCTTAAACTGCAGAGCATAATCTACAGACCCAGGTAGCTCTCTACTTCTTTATGCTGTTTTGGCTTGAACTGCTCTATGCAACCCAGTCATCAGAACAGGGGTTTTGATGTTTTGATGTCACCCACCAAACCACCTCCTGAGTGGGGTGCTCAGGCTGGGCAGAGGAGGCGAGTAACTGGTACCGTGCATAGGGCCAGCCTGCTCTTCTCAGGTTGCCATCTGTCTCAGCCTAATCTTACATTTCTTCTCGTATCCTAAACTTGGCTGCTTGCTGCTTATCAGCTAGTGAAGGTGTGCACAGGGAGTCAGACCCCCTTTGTCTTTGGCATTTGGGCTGTGGAATTCTAATGTGGATATCCTGGATAGCTGTCCCTTGGGGTTGGGACAGTCAGGTCTAGAGGGGCAAGTATCTCTGTCATCAGTCTCCTGGTTGCTTGCCCTCAAACCCAACCAGGCTGCTCCGCAGAGCCAACTCTAGTGTGCTTGTGTGAATATGATGCAAAGCGGTAGTTTGATGATTATTGTGTGAAATTCGCGTGCTCCAGCATGCTCTGGGGTTGTTCCAGAAAGAGGCAATAACAGAACAGATCGAGCAGAAGGAGTTAAAACAAGGAGAAATGGGGCTGAAGCTTTTCATTTGTGCTTACGTGCCATTGTAACAGTGGCTTGGCTTAAAAAAGGTATTGTTAATGTCTAACACTTGATGACAGATGGTTCACCAATACTGCTAGGCCCATTGTCTCGCTTAATAGCTCTTTGTTCTAGATGAAAGAAGGTAATCTTTTCTTGTAAGAATTGGTAGGAGGATCTGTGTACAATGTGCCTTCTGACAACCGTTCCAGTTTTGGAGTCTGTTCAGTAGCTCACTGAAGTGGAATCATCTCCCTTACCCTCTGGAGGAGGGACTCACAAAGGAGGAATCACAGTCGTGATGCCTAATTTGTGTGTGCTTTGCTATCTGGTAGGAGTCACAACAGTGAATTAGGCTATTGCATTCTCTGCGCTGTGTATGGAAGAAGTAAAACATGTGATTCGATCTGCCTCAAAGGGTGAGGAGAAGTTTAGGGCCTCTGTCTCTTTGAAGAGAAGTGCCCATTTTTGAGATGTCATGCTGTGGGTCCCCGCTGGGAAGAGTCAACCCACCCACGCACCAGCTGCCTGCAAATTTGTGTGTTCGTGTCTCTTCTTTTCAAGAGCTGAAAGCAATAGTTGCAACCCAGCAATGCATACGCCCCAGGAGAGTGCCCTGAGCGGCAGACTAAAGTGTACCAAGGGGGGCTTTGTGTCCCTGGCGAGGCGTCCTGTGTGCTGTACAATCTACATCATACTCATGGGAACAGTGTTAGGAGCCTGGGTCTCCTAGGAGAGGTTATGGAGTCATTTGCTCCATTTCCATTTCTATTTCTACCTTTTAAACAAAATGAGGCAGATCAGAGAGAGGAGTTGTGAATACCTCCCTGGACTGCTCTGTGATGGTATAATTAGGGCCATCTCCTGTGCCATGGGAATCTCAGGGGACAAATCCCAGCTTCCGGATGGATAGAGGAAGAATCTGAACCTGTGCTTATTGTATCCCGTGTGAATGCACTGCACACCATGAGGCTGCTGCTCACAGGAAAGGGGCATGCTTACCTGTATGTGCGTGCAAAGAACCTCCTTCCCCAGCCCGTGCTTGCTTGAGGTCGTCCACGCCAAGTTCCGAACTTACCAGATTGAGACCCAGAGTCCAGGGTGGTTTATGAATGCCATGGTGAGAGGATGTTTGCTACCCAGGTGTTCCTTGCCGCCAGAACCTGTTGCGTGTTTACCAGTAATAGTGCTATACAGGTTCCTCATCAGCAATGCGGGAACGTTTAAGGTTGGGTGGGCATTAACACAACCTTGCACAATATTGGTGGTGAGTGCAAGTGTCCAAAGAAACAGGACTCTGAGCAACCTGATCTAGTTGAAGGTGTCCCGGCTCAGTGCAGGGAGGTTGGACTAGATGATCTTTAAAGGTCCCTTCCAACCCAAACTATTCTATGATTCTGTGGTTCTATGAGACACCAGAGCGATCTCATTCCCTTAATAAATGGAGCGCAAGGACTCTGATTTGTTTTTTTGGGTTGTGTTTGCCCTATTGTGAGTGCTTACTGTAGTGAGAGGGAAGCCATGGGATTGAAACCTGTTTTAAGGGCTGATTTCCTCAGCAAGTAGGAGAGCAGTGCTATTCCGAAAGGCATTTTCAGGCTCCACAGCTGTCTGACTTGAGACTGTGGCCTATTCATCACCTTTGGAGTGGCAGGACAAGCCAGGCAGTTTCAAAAGAAGTTTGTTAAGAGACCTTCCCAAGAAACAGCATCAGCAGCTTCCTTCTCCAAGAGATGCTGCACACAAGCTTGTCCAAGCTGCTTGGGCAGCATTTGCACATCTCGCTGAAGAACCAAGTGATGTGTGTCTCCCCATCTGCCAAACCCCTGTGATATGTGAGTTCTTCCTGGGACCACAAATGTGAATACTTTGCATGCTTCTAGACCCATGGGTACGTCACTACCCTGGTGTATTCAGGACCAAGGGAAATGTGCTGTTGAAAAACTGGAATATTCAAGGCAGAAAAGTCCTCACCTTGCTTCACAAGGACATTTCCAAATTGTATCACGGTGTTAGTTAAATGAAAGAACAACAGGCAGAGCTCTGTAGCCTCATTCAAAGCCCAGAACACCTCTTAATAAAAGAAAGTTGTCTAATGGACGTCTGCCTGGAGTGGTGATGGGGTGGAATTGAGGAGAAGAATCGTTTCCTCTTGTGTGTGCAAAGGAAGAGTGGCTCTATGGCTATGTCAGGAAATAATGATGTGGAAAAGTGACTCCAGGAAGGGATTTACTTCTTAGAGACACAGAGATGTGATTAGTGGCTGAGGTGTCTCCATGGGACTCCAGAAAACATGACTGCAAACTGTACCTTGTACAGGTTTCCCCCGCCTATTCACAGGGATGGGATTACAGTTTACTGTAATCACACGGGTGCCAAGGAGCACCTTGGTGAAGGATGGATGCTTGACCTTTAATAAACTTCTAGTTTCATGCGATGTGATTTAGCAGCTACAAATAAGAGAGAGGAGCCAGCATCAAACAGCCTGTGGCTTTTGAACCTCTGTAATAGAGTGTTCCCCATCCGCTGTATCCTGGTGCGCGTGGGCAGGCAGCTTTCAGCTTGGCTTGGCCTCTCTCTTCATTTTCATTGCTTCAGACTGGGCTTTAACTTTGGCTACTTGCCAGACCCAGCAACAGAGTCCCATGCTAAAACAGGTCTGTGCTGCAAAGCTTTATTTGTTTTGCTTTACAGCACGTACAGTATAAAGGGGCGCACTTCCTTCGGAAGGAAGGATGGACTCTCCGTATGACAAGCAGTTAAATCTTAAATCAGGGTTGGTATGTTTGTACGGCCCAGAGAAGGGTGTTTAAATAAACCATAAGGCCGTATCTACATTTGTGCTTTAGCCCGCCCTATTTCAGCCTGTGTCTCCGCTGAAAGTTGTGTGGCAAGTAAATATCACTTAGTTCAGGCAGTGTTGTCGCAGGAGTGTGGTGTCAGCAGTGCTTCATTCCCCAGCACACCAAGGTAAATGAACCTCCAGTGGGCTGACAGCATTGTGGGGCCTCCCTTCTTTTTGGGGACTGGACCTGGAAATTTGCCCACTCTTTGAGCTTGTAGTATGATGCACGGGGAAGTACTGGGAGAAAGGTGAGGACCATGCATAGTCCCTCCTGTTTCACTGCTTGTCCCTGCTGGTCCTCACAGTTCCCCAATCCAGTGGGGAATCAATGGTGTCTCTGCAAAGTCAAATATTTGTAGGGGTACTGCCCTGGGCCATAGAGGCAGCTTTAATAGTTTTTTCTGGCCTTCCCTTGGGAGCTGGTTGCTCCCCAGCACTGGATATATTATCCTCTGTGGCGGCCAGAGGTGTCCCTAGCTGCATGCCCCAGGTATGTATCCCACCCTACTCGGACCATATGGCCGTGTCCTTGCAGATACATCAGGACGTACCTCACAGTCCCAACTGCACTGCAGAGGCATAGCACCTACCTCAAGGAGGGTAAAAAAGGGGAGGGCTTGAGGGGAGGGAATCAGGCAACACCTTTTAGTGCTACTTTTGCTGTGCCACTGTGGGAAATGGAACCTTGCCTATTTGTTGTGGGGTTTTCCTTCTTCAAAGGATGATCTTCACCAGCCCCCCCCTTAATTCTCCAACTGACTCAGGTCAGGGGATGTGTCTCTCTCTGTCCTCTTCAGCCACACAGCTCAGAGATGGACACTGAATGGCTTTCGGAGCAGAAATCTATTACCAGAGCTAGTCTTCATTTTCTAGCTCAATGATGTTTGAGGCCAATTCCCAAATCTTTAGCCTACTCATCCATCTACAGAGCATCTTCTCTGACAAAGGCAGAGATGAGGTTGATGTATGTGCTCTTCTGTATTTGCCTTTTCTGTCAGATGAAAAGAAAATACTGACCATATTCCCTCCTTATATTCATCACCTGATTTACATTTCATTTATTTCTATAGCTCTGAACAGACATTAGTAACTTATAATAGTAATAATAGGAGTTTCTACTAATAGAACTCCTTCCATCTGTGGAGTTCAAATTATGGACAAGCACCATTAGCCCCATTTAGAGATGGATTTAGCTGGTTCAACTTGTCCAAAGGCAGATGTGGCTGCAAGAACCGGGAAGAAAATGCAAAGGCTCCTGGTTTCAGCCCTGTCCTCAGCTCAGCTGATCTGGTACAGCCATTTCAGGGGGAATAATACAATCATTCAAAAGACAAGATGTGAGAGATGCTCAGGAAGAAATTGAACCTCATCTCTGGAGACTGTTGAATTTCACAAGGTTGTCCCAAAGCAGCAAAAGGAGCAATGTCCCGAGCTTTGGCCTCTAGACTTATCAGCATGAAAAAACCATGAGCCTGAAATCAAACAACAGGCTTCAAATGGGAGCTACAATGACTCTAATTTGTATGTACCGTTATTTGATCTTCTAACCTACTAGGTTTAAGGTAAACCACAGTGGAATATCAAGCAGACATTAAATGAAACAGTGTCATTAATTCAATCCAATGAGATACGTTTTATATAACAAAGGGATTTGTTCTGATACTCAAACAATGTATATTAATGAAAGAGTTGAGATAGATTCATTTTGTTCTCAAAGCAAACACATTAAGGAAAGCCATCAAGAAGCAAAGAACACGGTATTTTTTTTTTTTTTTTAAACTGTGCTTTATTTAGGGCTAAGCTGGAAAGCGTCATTCAATAATTACAGAAGATTACAAGGAGTTTTAGGGAATTGACAGTGAAAGAGCAGTTGTATGGAACTGCAGCTGCATTACACATCTGTACTTCCTAGCTGTGGGCTCAGTCTGGCTGTCCTTACTCAGGCAAAATACCCGCTACATCCCAGTGGGAGTTCTGATAGAGTAAGGACTGTAAGATCAGGCCCAATAGGGAATAAAAATTAAAATAAAGTTTAAAAAAAAAAAAAAAAAAGAAAGAGAAAGGAAGAAAGTTCGAGATCGAGATAAAAAATACTAAGAAAACCAAACAAGAACATTAAACCAGAGTAAAACCAAATAATCAGAAACAATTATCACACTGCTCAGTCGATGCAAACAAGTGTGAGAATGATGTAAATCAAGTTTTAAGACTGTGAAAATAAATTATAATAAATATGATATACTTTAAAATATATGTGTTCTTAAATAATTCATCGTTTTTTCTGAGTCAGATTTTTTAAAGCAATGTCTTATTTTTAACTGCTCTAAAGTCATTTACCAAAGATAAATATCGTGCTTTCATTAAATAGTTTTCCTTGTTTTTTCTCTATCATTACAATTAAAAGTCCTACAAAATATGCAAATTTATTTACAGAGAGCCAGCATCTTTTTTTTATTTTTTAAACATCCCCCTGTTTTTCAAAATTCCTTGTAAACAGTTTCAGAGATTCTTCAAAGAGATTGTTTTTTTTCTTCTTGTAGCTTGTATTTTTTTTGGTTTT
>VZUD01000255.1:524559-556036 GCA_013401065.1 Cepphus grylle
GAGAAGAGAAGAGAAGAGAAGAGAAGAGAAGAGAAGAGAAGAGAAGAGAAGAGAAAAGAAAAGAAGAGAAGGAAACAGAAAGAAAGAAAAATTAAAATAAAAAATAAAGAAAAAAGAAAACAAAGAAAAAGAAAAAGAATAACAAGAAAGAAGAAAAAGAAAGTGAATAAGAAAAAGAAAGAAAAAGAAAAAGAAGAAGAAAAAGAAAAAGGGAAAAAGAAAGAAAAAAGAAAAAGAAAGAGAAAAAGAAAAAGGGAAAAAGAAAAAGAACAACAAGTAAGAAGAAAAAGAGAAAGAGAAAAACAAAAAGAAAAAGGGAAAAAGAAATAGAAACTGCTGGGGCCAATTGCTACAATTTCCAGAAACACCCTGTTTCTTTCCTACAAAGGAAAATGTCCCTTTATTGGCCCAAGGAGTTTTGCCTCAGTAAACACCAAAAATGACTGCACACAACGATACACTTGTCTCAGTCAGCAGGTCTGCGCCCTGTTCTTCAGGTATTGCCTTTCTATCACTTGGCAGGGCTCATATCTCTCCTCCCAGCCTATTTCTGAAAAGTCACCGCACATGACTGAAATTTCTCCTTGTATTCGGGTGTCATGAGAATATTGTTGGCAGTTCTCATCCTGAAGTTATGCATGCTGGCTAGAGAAAAATTCATTCCCTGGCTTTTTATTTATTTATTTGTTTGTTTATTTTACTGTTTCTATATTTTTTCTGAACTGAAACATGCTTTCTGGCTGGAGTGGTTATGCTCAGCTGACAAGAGATGGTGCTGAACTAAGGCCCTGATCTGAGCACTGGCTTCAGCTCCACGCTTTTCCAACATCTGTCTACTGTCTTGGTTGGAGCTGACTCCTTCGTGATGGTGTGGCCCTAATGTCCTGTCCTTTGATGGGCTGGAAATGTCAACCTGAGCTTCCTGAAGTTTGAGTGAAGGAAACAGACTGGTACCCCCAAGGCAGATGCAAGATCTGGGTCTACAATTATTTCACAAGCCAAGAGGGAGAAAACTGTCTTTTTGAAGATGGCCCAGGGTAGAGCTGTTGTCACTTGTGTCCCTGAGTACCCAAGGACAAGTAGCATCAACTGTACGGGTCCAGGTTGTGTATGAGGAAGAGGAAAAGGCCTCTAGCCACCCCTCTTACCCCTCAGGGTTTTCTGGCTATGTCATACCACAAGAAAAAGAGCAGGTGGGGAGGAAGGACAGTTGGCAGCACCATCCCAGCAAGACCTGGCTCTTTCATTACCTCAGCCGTGCTGAAGCACAGGTTAGGCTTTGTGAGGAAAAGGTCTAATAGTCTTTGCTGCCCTGAGTGGAGCAAGGAGGCAGTGGCAATGTGAGACATCTGCTAGAACAAGAAATATCCTGCTATATCCCTGGGAAGTGTAAGCAACTCACATCTCCTGTCTGGTGTTGGCGTATGGGATGGCACTGTCTGCAGGGTCAAGGGTGGCACCACCGTGGGCAATGTGTATACGAGTGGCTGACTGCAGGCACCGGCGCACCTCCTATGCTAGTCCCAGGCAACCCCGAGGCTGAGGAGAGGTTCTTGGACATCATCTTGACTGGGGAAAACATTTTGCCTCTTGGGTGGAGCAGGAAGGGCCAGGTAGTTCTGCCAGTGACCACTGGCTTTGGAGTGGGTACTACCATTCCTCTGCCTGTCCTCCACACACACCTTCAGACACTGTGGATGTGACACACACACACACACAAACATATATATGTACAGGTGAAGGATTAGGACATGCTGAGGCTAAAAGAACAAAAAAAACCAAACCCTAGAAAATGTAGTTTCACATGAAACTCACATGTGGTCATCCTGTCTGCCTAACTTGGGTCTGTGTTTCAAGCAACAAATGAAGCTGTCCTTCTAAAGCAGGGGTCTACAGCACCTACCTAGTCAGTGGAGAGGAGAAGACCCTTTGGCTGTCTCTAGGGACATATTCTGCCCACACAGCTGATGTATCTGAGTTTAGGCAAGGTTTGTAATAAGCAGTAATGTATTTAGGTTGATTGAATGAGTTAGATGAAACAGGCTTTCAAGTGCACATACCCTTTTTCAGGTTTCAAACTTGGGCAGACTGACTTTCCCTCTGGGGAGCTACAGATACAAATGCCTTTCTCTGTTGAATAGGCAAAGGAGTTAGATACCTGTCTTATGTGGACTGCTTCATCAGCGGCCTGAAATTGAGAGGCAAGTTAGGCATCTGTGTTAGATAGGCTGGACACCAGCCAAACTCATCTGTTTAAGAAAAGCAATTCACTTTCCTAGGAAGAGGTATAAACTTTGGGTATTGCTGAAGTAAATTTGTGAGTAAAAGTGTTAAGGTTATGAAGACAAGTATATACAGCCTAGCTCAGAAGTGATGCCTTGGAGATAAAAAAGGAGCATACTTCCCAAGCAGTTAGGGCACAAGGACAGATTATGCCAAGTATCTTTGCTGCAGGTGACACTGACCAAGAACTTGCTCCACTGACCAAACCATAGCCAAATACACCTGGTAAATGCCAGTTATTACTACCAACCCAGTTTCTTCCTTGAAGCATCTAAGTGGAACCTGAGCATCTTCTCCTTGAACGCTGACTAGTCACTGATAATGGCTTAAAGTCCTAATGATAAGATTCAAGATGCAGACACCTCCATATGAGCAAATCACTCCAGGCCAGTTTCAGCAGAGACGGACAGGGCTTGTAGGTCCCAATCCACTTGTCCTAAAGGACCACTCAGGATGAGACTGCGAACCATGGCCAGAAGGAGCCTATATCTCTCTGGTGGTTATAATGAGGACCTTGAGTGACAAGCTGTGAAGGAGATAGTTACACTGTAGGTCTATAACACGAGGGGAAATGAATCTCAGTCAAAGCCTCAGTTAGAACAAACATAACTTTAGTCACGTCCTTGCAACCTGTGCTGTCAGCACAGTAGTCCTAGGTGACCTGCCACGTCTGTCCCAGGAAAGCTTCTGATCAGACTGTAGTTATCAGCTCTTCATTGTGGGAGACTCAGCTTAGAGTCCATTTACCCTAAACCCTGCAAAGTCCATGGAGGTAAAGAAGAACAATGACTCTGCTTAGCTGTGGTATGAATGGGACTTGAAAGTGTTTCTTTTACTCTCCAAAGACTAGAAAGGAAATCCAGGGACATACAGTAAGTCATTTAAGTTAAGTGAGCAACCCATTGAAATCTTCGGTGTGCCTGCTTTCTTTCACTGTTTCTGCATGAGTGGTTACCCCAGAAGATGATTTAGACATTTAATGGGCCATCTTTCATACCTTCCACATATTTTCTATGCGCGTGTTCCTGCTAAAGAGCAATGATGTCGCTGCCACTGATTCTAATTTTTTAGCTCTTCATCTATACTTTTGCTCCACACAGGGTTAAGCTGTGGCTGACACCTGACAGCCATAAACCCAGGGCTCTGGAGATAGACTAGGCTGTACCGCCAAAACCACTCAATCATTTTCCAAGGATGGACTTACCAGAGGACCGCGAAGAAGACGCCAAGGAAACTTTGGTCCCATTTACACCACCAACCTGGTGGGTAGTTTTGGCCTGACTCCAGGTCTGTGCACAGCAGGAAGGATTCCACCCTGTCTCCTGCTGGTGCTAACTGCAAACTGCCTCATCTTCAGCGGGGGAAGGGTCGCTACTGAATATTTCTGTGGCAAAGTTGCGCTGTTATGTGGAGCAAGATTTGTGTCCCTCTGTACAACAAACTTTTGAAAGCAAGAGAAGGACAGGACTGTCCCAAAGGCTTTATGAACTAAGAAAGTGCAGTTGATCATCTTTAAAAGTGCACAGCTCCTGTGTTCTCTGACATTCACCATACAGAGTAGGGACTGCTAGGCTTGTGCAGCATCTTGCACATACCCCTTAGGGCATCTGCCTACTGCCAGAGTATGAATGTGTCTGCTAAGCTTGCAAATGCAACCAGCTACAGGTGCAAGATGGCTCCGTGTCTTCACAGGACAACAGAATTGTCTGAACACTGCTTTCATCATGGTGGGCTAGCAGGTTGAAGTTCTTCTTCTACTGCATAAATCTACTGCCTCCTATTCATCTTTATTTCTACCATGTCCTTTCCCCTAGTCCTTCCTAACCTAGTCTCCATAGGTCATCTTCTCTATCCTTTTTTCTGTGCTGCCTTGGAAGCAAGGAGCATCACTCTGAAGAAACTCAAAGGCTGCTAATTCTTACAGCATCAAAGTGGCAACCTCCTGTGCTCACACCTAAGCCTCTAATCATGGATGAACATTGCTCATGTGCCCACCGCATAGGTAGGTTTCTTTACCTTTATGGAATACATGTTAGTCTCTGTTTACACACACACATACAAACACACACGTGCGTGAGCGCGCTTATGAGACCATCCAAAATTGCATTCAGGATCCTGTCCTTCCATGTGCTGGAGCCTGTGCCCAAGACCACCTGTAGCAAGGCAGTGGAGATATTTTTCCTACAAATGGCAGATCTTTACAGCTGTTGCCTCTAAGGCTGATCAATATTATTAAAATTCCAACCCATATTTTTCTCCCTTGCCTTCCTTCTTGTTTCTATAGCAATTTCTCTCTTTGCTTTATGCCCCTGCACCAACTTTCTTCCAATGCTGGATGGGTCTGCTTTCCTTCTGCCTCAGCCCTCCTCTACACCGTACCTTGATACCAACCCGCACAGAATTCCCCTTTGCCAACTCCTGCCCGGACTGCCCGGTGGAGGTGGAGGAAGCAGGTAAGGATCTCCAAAATGGGCCCCATCCCTGCGACAACCACTGCTGAGGCTGTCATGGAGAGTCCAAGATTAGGAGCCCAAATATCTTAGAGTGGGAAAAGTAGTGTGGTGAAGGGGACTTTGCATCCATGCTGGGACTGAATGAAGCCTGATCATTTACACTAGAAACCAATGCATTTACCTGGACTCTTGGGGTGCTATTTTTCAGGAAGAAAACAAAAAAAGAAAAGAAAAGAAAAAGAAGAAAGTATATTTTTGTCAGATGCTTCAGTTCTAACATCTGAAGGTTAAAAAGGAGGCAGATAGTTTATATGAATCCTTATATATATGAATAGGCACACATACATATCATACATATGTATACGTACAGACGTACTATATATACATACATATCAACAGAGACAATTACACATATACAGACAGAGAAGCTAATGTGATCTAACAGGGAGATGGGAGTCCAGCACTTCAAATGCTAATATTGTTGGGTTTTTTTAAGATGCTTGATGGCCCTGCCTCATTTTTCCCATTTATAAATTAAAGGTGACAATAAAAATTAGCTCTTAAATTGTAATGCCGCTCTTTCAAATAACAGTATGACTTACTTGCTGTGCAGTGTTGTTACTTGGATTGTTCTCATTTAACTATGTTACATTAAGAGCTAGTTGAAAAATGACAATTATTTTCCAAAGGAAAATTGTCATTATTTTGGCTTTCTTTTCTGTGAATATTTCACTTGAAAAACAAAACAAATCTGGGCTGGGGGAGGCGACCAGAAGAATGGATTAATTTTTGTCTTTTTAATCAATCTGAAATCCAGTCCATTTTTAACAGGAATGTACTGTTTTGAAGACCAACATTTTTAATCAAGACAGTTTTGGTTTTTTGTGCTGTTGGCATTTCTTTTTTAATTTACTAGAATGAAAATTTACTGCGGAAACATCCAGTTTGGTCAAAATGTCACTTTTTGGTCACCTCCTCCTCCCCCAGCCAGTTTGATGAAAAAATGTCAAGCAGCAATAGCTATGTCACCTCTGATTTATCTATTTTTCTAGAGCCATTAGTCTCAAGCAGCGGATGAAAAAGCACCGCAACGGAGCATCCGCTCCTGGAGAAGCCAGCCCAGTCAGTCAGAAAATGTCACTGGTTCCCCGTGCGGTGTTGTCTTTTCTCGCCCTGTCCCTGAGCGGTGGCAGGAGAGGTGGGCGCAGTGTGACGGGGATCACAGGGTGGTGGAGGAAGCCCAAAGGAGGTTTGGGGGTGCACGGTGGGAGGATGAGTGGGGTTGGGGTGGGACACAGTGAGGATGCAGGGCGGGCTGGTGTGGGGAGGAGCTCGCATCTGCTGGGCACTGGGGTTGCAGTAGGGACCGAGGGGTAAGAGCTGAGCAGTCACAACCTTGGTCGCCCTCCTCAGCAACATCCAGAATTTACTTGCTCATGCAATAGCCATGGCTCCCTACTCCTCTCTCAGCTGTGCTTTACCAACCAAGAGCTTTGCAGGCAAAGGTCAGTGCAATAAACTCAGGCCATTTTGGGAAGCAGGGCGATAGTGATGGTAAAGGTCAAATGTACGTTATATGGCTACTTTTCCAGCAAAACTTGTAGCCTCTTCCACTCCTGTGGGCCAGTTCAGTGCATCCTGTGCCCTGAGGACCATTCGTCCTGCCTCATATAGAGTGCTCGCTCCTGCTTTTGCTGCTGGTGAACATTAGGCGGGAGAGGAAATTAAGCTGTGTGGTAGCTACCTTTCTGCACATAATGAAAGGTTCTTTATTACAAGAGGGCCTCAAGGAGTTTTCTATCTCCTGAGAACTACCAATAGTTTAATTAAAAAAATCTACATGGTTGAGAACCAAGTGTAATTGGGAAGTTGTGAGCAAGCCTTTGTGTCCAGTCTCCACTGGTTTGCTGATTTCCCTCTGTAGATTGACTAGAGCTTATCAAAATGCTGATGAATCTGATGCTTCACTCTGCTGTTCTTGTTGATGAGGGTTAGATAGAGATAGAGATGCTATGCCCATTCCCCCCCTCCTTTTCCCCACTAGACAACAACACCTCCTAGGATGGTCTCAAGACCCCTAATCAAACCCAGCTCATGGATCTCAGCAGGTAGGGTTATGTTGCCTGTGACCTCCAAGTAGGTTGCCTGATACACCCCACCTGGGGCTCAAGTGCCCGTCACAAGACACAATAGTGCACATCTGTCTGCCAGGCTGGGGATGAAGAATTTTGTCTGTAATTGCTCACTGGGAGCAGGAAGGAGTTGTTGGGGTGGTGCTTGTGTGGGGTTGCATCCAGGAAAGGAGGACACCTCAGCTTTCCTTCCAGCTGAAATCCCTGGCAGGGGTCCCCAGTGACTCCCTCATGCCTGGTCCTGTGCCAGTGGCAGGAGGCAGGGCTGGACTCGGGAGCTACCTGGACTGCCCATAGTTGGGGTGGTGGGGGCACCCTGTACTCCACGGTCATGCAAGACTTTCCAAGTGCAGCAAATACTCATCCATACGCATTCCTGCCCTGCATATCAGGACTTGTACCTTACAGCATCTCCCACGTGAAGCCTTGTGCTTGTGGGTTGTCTTCCCTGTGATATATAATGGGACTGTTCCCCTGGGGTGAGACTTCACCCTTCTTCTACCAAGTCTGTTCACCTCGCCTAGCCTCTGCACCCCTCTAAATCAGAATGCAGCCAGGAACACATACTTCCAGCTTGCAACACTCAATTACTCCTTCTGATATTTTATTTTTTTTGCCTGCAGCTTCAAATTACCTTCAAGGTGCACAGTGCAATTAGCTAAAAATATTTCCTGCTTCGTTTTAATTGCACTAAAACTCTAATGTACCTCCAGCGAGGAGCAGTAAGGTGGAAATTGGTGCCCCAAATATTTCAAATTGATTAAAGCCCAGGATGACTCAATAAGCTTTCATAGTTCTATTAATTATTAAATGTTATTAATTTTTTGTTAAAAAAAACCCCACCTTCCTGAAGCTAGATTCTGCATGACGTTTCTGAAACAAGATACTTTTGCTAAGGCGATGGTAGCTCTTTCTGAGTTTGAGAAAGATAAGACAAGAATTCCTCCATATAGTTGGAGCAGTTTCCATCTGAAGAATTCACAGCTCTTGGCAAATTTTAGTATCTCAGAATTTGATTCTGAAAACACTTATGTATGTGACTTATGTATGATGTGACTCATTTCACTGCTATAGCTGAGGTATTTATATGGTTCTAATTTAGAGCTGGATTACATTTTTGTTCTAAGTCTTTCTTGGTGGAAAATGCAGGTGATCTGTCAAACATTATGATTGCTTAAAAAATAATCAAAACTTTTTTGTCTGAGAATTTAAAGAGAAATCCAAAACAAAACAATTTTTTTTTGAAAGCACTGAAACCCAAAGTACTGGTTTCTTCATTCCCATGATGGCTGCTTCATAAGATTACTTCAATGTACTTTGAAAAAAGTATGGAAAATAAACCCCAAATTCCATTTGCATCCAGTGAAGAGTCTGATCAGTCTCAGTCGTTTGGGTTTTTGGTTCACTGTCACCTCAGACAACCTGTGTTTATGAAGCCTGTCCCCTTGCGCCTGCAGCTGTGCTGGCTGGGAGGGCTATCACCCCCTGATCCCACAGAGATGAACCTCAAGGCTGGACCCCTTTAGCTCTACTGCTGAGCTTTGCTTTGTAACCCATTTTATTCTAAAACAGCCTGTGCACTTTAAATGACTGAGACGGCAGGTCACTGCTGGTCTAGCTGACTTTAAACATATCAGGAAGCTCTCACAAGAGCCGTTCATCTGGCAGAAGTGAGATGGTGGGGGAGACACTGAACATCTGGAAATGGAAACCCCACCAGCTGATCTTGCTGCATCTAAAAGCTAAGTGTGGCTGTGACCATAGGCTGTTGAGCTGTGTCTGATGTTTCCAGCCTCATAACCTAGCCCCATAATTTCATTCTCTCATGCTAATTTTAATGGTCTCATTGTTTTGAGATTTAGAAATATACTGCAGTCATCTGAGGTCCTGGAATTTTGTCAAAGGACCTCAGAAGAACTGCAGGAAGGATTAATACCTGTACTCATTATTTCTAAGACTATACTCTATATATGTAAATCTGACTTGCTTTATTTTGTCTTGCTTTACATTTTTCGTACCAACATGACAAAGGCACTGTGGAAGGTGACCATGAACAGACCTCAGCAGTGAGAGCTTACACTGGTCAATGTGCCTAAAGAGGCCATCCCCAGGAGTGCAACAGGTTCTTGGCTCTCTTCCCTCCTCTATTCCTCAGCTCTCAAACGCATTTGCCATCTTGGGTAGCAATTAGGGCTGGCTTGTTACAGAGATGCATTTAGGAGGAACCAAGGTGAGACCCAAGAGCTCATTTCACAGAGGCTGTCAGTGAGATGTCAGATAAGGCTTTCTGTGCTGCAATGAATTTAGCAAATTTCTCACCAGTCTCATAAAAATGACAGGCCCATGTCAGTCTAAGGCTAAGGCTAAGGGACTAGGGATGTACCTGAGTGAGGAGTGGTGCTGGGGTAGAGGTGGGACTGAGTGCATGTCTCACCCACTTCCATGGCTGTGAGTGAAGCCTGCTAGTGATGGTGGAGTCCATGGCAAATGTCAGAAAGATGCTGCCCATCTCTGCAGTCTCCCTCCCTCTCCTGCATTCTCCAGGGCAAGAACAACAACTGACCATCTCCATAGCAGCTCATGTAAGAGTTTCAGTAATCAGGAAGAACTGATTCTTACACAATTTCGAGGTAAATTGGAGGTGCTCAGCCTCTTACCCAAGGGCGCATTGAGAAGATGAGTGTCTGAAAAAAAACAACCACCCTAGCCCCTTGCTGCTGGTGCAAGTCCATTCAGTTGCTTCCTCTGAAGCAGAACCCCGGGAAGGCAGGTACTGGCTCCTCCTTCCCCATGGGAATATAAGAGACAGATTAAAGACAAGGGGGGAAAAAAAAATCATTTCACAGCTAGTCTGCCCCAAACAAGAAAAGGTTCCTGACACCAACAAACTAATCAACGCTGAAAGCTTATGAGGTCAAGGTTTCCCTTCTCCATTATTCTTTTGATTTTTTCTGACTGTCTGGGACTTGAGCGCTAGCCTAGAAAGTCTATAAATATAAAAGCCTTTCTTTCCTTCCTCTGGAACACAACAAAGACCATTTGAATACCTGTGGGGAGAAGTTAAAACTAAACCAAACCAAAGCAACTTGCAAAAAACAACTTGTCCAGTCAGTCTTCAAGTGCTGACCATAAATTGCTGTAAGTCAGGCCCAAGAAGCTTGTCTCTGCTCAGTGTGAAATGGGAAAGGCAGCTCTCCCTCCTAAGAGCAGGCCTGCTGGATTCAGTGTTTCGTGTGAAGACTTATGGATGGGAATGTTAATGCCAAGCAACTGGCAGCGCTGCCCAGCAGGGTGTGGGGCTGTACCTGAAGGAGGCAGCTCGGGACCATCAGGGTTGAGCTCTGAATGTGTGGGCTGCCTGGAGCTCCTCAGTGCCCCTGCCTCTTCCCCTGTGCTCCCTGAAGTGCTGCTGAGCTGTCTTGGGGAGCCATCACTGCACAGCTTCTAGGAGCTTCCCAAACCTGGCCACCAAGAAGATCTCAGCCTTTGTAGAGTCCTCTCCATGGGCAACTATAGAGTGTAAAATGCTCCTGAAGCCAGATGAGGACTGTTTACAAAACCCCCTTGGTATGGAGGGAAAATGGCAGAGGATGTGGGAATAGCTACAACTGTTGCTGTATTGGAAATATTGAGGGTCTCCATCCTAAGGTGCCGCCCATGCTCTCTGCACTGCAGCACAAGGAACTTTACTCAGCAGTGTTTCTGTGGCAAAAGAAAGGCTAGTACCTCCATCTTTCCTGTCCTTGGGCTCTCTGTTGGGGTCAGTGTCCCTTCAGGGCATACGGTTGCTCTGTTTGGTAGAAAAGGGGAAAAGAAAAATGCCCCCTTCCCTACCAAAGTCTGACAAACAGGAATCATAGCTGCAGCATAAGCTTCTCTGATGGATTCTGCCTGAGCAAAATGAAATTAAGATTTCAGCAAACAAGATCCAATTCAGTGGTACCAGTAGAACAAATGACATCTGATAATTGCTAGCTCCTTTTGCTTATTCTTTGCTCTGTTCACCCCATCAGTCTCTCCAGATTATATTTTTAGCTGAGTTTAATGAACGTCATTTATTAAACTAACATCAGGGTTCTGCTCTGGCCTCAGACAGATGTGCCTTCTAAAATGAATAATTTTGTTCAATTGTATTATTCTGATGGAGAGTGGGTCCCCGCCACTCCGAGGAGCACAAACAAATGGGGAACAGCTCGCCTCCAGTTGTGAACAGCTGCTCGCATTCATTAGGAGGCAGCTCCAGGCTCTGCAGGCAGCTTGGCAGGGTGGTGTCCCTACTGCTCCCGTCAGCCGGCAGCTGGCGCTTCTGGTCTGTTCCATTTCCCCCTCATGTACAGAGAGCCCAGATCTCAGTGTGGCCCTGAGCCTGGCTGGTTGGTAGGACATGAGCATCACTCCTACCTTTCCTGTATTTACCAGCTGCATGGGCAACAGGATTCACCTTCTCCTTTGTCATGACAAATGGTCCTTATCTGAATGCAAAACAGACCCATCTAACTGTGTATTCTTCCCTTCCCAGTGTGCCATGCCTGACCTCCTTTACATTGACACCTGAGAAAATGTAGGCTACTTACTTGCTATTGATCCTGCTTTACTCTGATCTTCTCCAATTATTTGGGCAAAAGGACAGGGATGATATGCTTTTAAAAGCTTGTATTAATCAGAGAAAAGAGATAAAATCCGTCTGAAATCTCCCAGACAGAGATCCCCTCAGTCTATCATTTGGGATTTTAGTCTTGAAAATTTTGGGTCAATCTGTGTAATACGTTGTGTTCAGGCACCAGACATCCATCTATCTGTCTATCTCAATACAAATCCTACCTTCTGTGAACCATAAAACTCCTAGCAGAGTGACATTACCACTTCTCACATCGACAGAACACACTGAGCACACATAACTTGGGGAAAAATTACAGAGGCAATTCAAAAGATCAGAAGAGAAAAAGCAAAAGATTTCTGCTCCCTGAGCGTAAGTGGCCAAATCCCACAAGTCTTTAGCTGGCACAAATCACCATCGCTCTGTTAAAGCCTATTTTTTTCACAGGTGAAGGGCAGGCTCAGCACTTCTCCAGCTACCTGTAATCCCCGGGCCAACTCATTCTAGAGCATTCCTGAAGGAAAAAATGATTTTCATTTTAATCCTGAGCAGCACCCTGGAGTTACTTCCAGGAATCAATGGTGAATACCAGACGCCAGTCTGTCAGAAAGTGGGGCTGCACTGAAAGATAAAAGACCCCGAAGCCAACCATGGCGCCAGTCCTCGTGCCTTTACTAAAGCTCCTGAGCATGGTCCTCAGCAAAGCCATCTACTGAGAAGTTAATTTCTACATTCAGGTTTAGGTTTAGAAATGCTTCTCCAGGAGTGAGGTATTCCTTTACTCCTGATTGGGATCTGTGCACCTTTCTTGAAATTGAATTACACTGGTCTTTATGGGGAACAGGAAAAAGACCTGTAGGAATTCCTGATGGGACTTTTTCTAATAAGGTCTATACGATCTGCACCAAATAATAATGCCCTTGTAAGCTAAGAGCAGTAGACAGAAAACACTCAAATACATCCCCTTCTGAAAGCACCAAAGAATTGACGTGCAAGACCCCAGTTTCCTAAAGCAGTTTTTGGGCTGCCTGCTTGGCTCCCTTTCTCAGCGACCAGTCTGCCATGGTGGAGCAATGTCTGCCATGCAAGGAGAATGCACAGAAAATAAAGATCATGGCAAACCCTCACTCGTCATGTGTCACAGGATGCAACTTCTACTGATGAGTGGAGATGCTTCAAGAGCAGAGAAAAAAAGAGAATTTTATCCAGCAAAGACAAATTCGTAGCTGACTGCACAGCTTATGTGTTTCATGGCCCAATATTTTCCAAATCCTTAGAAATCAAGGTAATGACAACCTATTTTATTTTGGAACAACCTGCTTTTTGAGACAGATAGTGTATTACAGCACTCGGATATGACAACCAAGGCCCTGGTCCACAGCACACCCAAATCAACAAATCTGTTGGCTTCAAGGACCAGGCCTCATATAGCCAGAAATCTCAAAGGCAGGTGTCTTGTTGATGTGAGGATTTTAAAGAGTTACCCTGCTCTGCACAGGACAGGTGCTTCAGACAGACCAGCTGCTGGACCTGGCCTACATAGGAAAAAAGAGTTATCTGAAGAGGCAGAGTGGAAGAGTATCACTCCCGATAATGGGAGAAGTCTGTTTTCTAAAGAGGATCACTTGGGTGTGCAACTGTGGCTCTCCAGGCATGCAAGAGATTTTTTTTATGTTTGTAAATCATTGTTGTATAAAGGGATTTTTAAAATAAGCCACAGGGATGTGCTTGGCGAAAGGCAACAGCGGGGCCAGAGTGGTGACATTTCGTCTTCCTCTAGAATTACAAATAATTGAAACATCTCTGCTAGGAGAACATTTAGAATTAAATAAGTAATAGAGGACCTGAATCCTTGGTTGCCATAAATCAGTGTCACTTCACTGACTTCAGAGGACCTGGTAATTGACGCTGCCTGAGAACTTCGCCTGACCATGGTTGTGGTTACTACCTTTCCAGGCCGAACATTGAATTTTCATTCACTGCTTCTTGGTTGGGAAATGACTTGACTGCTGTGCTCCTTTCCCCTGCAGCTCAGCCTTCTACCCAATATTTCAAAAAGGTTGGATAAAGCTCAGCTAAGTGGATAAATGACCCATTTGAAATAAAAGCTGTCTGATCTCTAACTGCAGTCACAAGGCAGGACGAAAGACACCCGAGAAACAGAGTTTACACCGTAAACCTTCAATTCTCTGCTACAGCAGAATCAAACACTTAAGAGACCAGAGTTTTGATATTCACTTGTATCTGGCCAAAGTTACCGTACCCATGAATTATTCAGATATGCAATTATTGCATTTGATATATCACTGGGTATAACTGTGGGAATGAGAAACAGTGTTCTAGTGCAGCTGATTGTGTATGCCTTCCAAACCATAAGGACATCAATTTAAGGTGCTCACATTGATGGAGCACTCTGCAACCCCTTATTAACATTCTTGCCAACTCCTGTAGCAGTTCCCCTGCCGAGTAAATTTCATGGAGTTTTTTAGCCTCTCTTTTCTTTATACCTACAGTGTAAGTGCCAAACACTACCCCATACAGCTTCAATTCATGGTTCTGCAGTAGCTCTCAAAGGTCAGTGGCAAAAAGATCAGATAATTTTCAGCCTCCTGATCAATGCTACAGAAGTGAGCTGAGTCCTGTGAACCATGTGTTGGAGCTGACTTGTAACTTTGACTTTATTGGGAGTTTCCAGTTTCCTGAACTAAACTTCCCTGCTAATTCACTTTTCCCTAGGGCCAGAGGGCTCTGCCCTGCCTTTCGCCTATACTGTCCAAATCGTGTTTATCTGGACAAACAGCTTGTTCATGATGCTGATGTTTTCTTTTGACTAAACACACCAGGAACTGATCTGTCAGTCTTCAAGCATAGGAAGCGTAGGGCCCTCTAAGAAGAACTTTTGCCTGCAGTCCTAGACCTTTATGGTCCCACACACTGAGCTTCAAACAACTTGGCCTTTGCTCTCTCCCCAAGTACTCGCATTTGCAAATTGATAATATGCTTCTTTTCTGTCTGCTCATTAGTGGGTACTGCTTCCCCCAGTGTCCCAGTATCAAACGACTTTGCTGATTTGTCACTTATACCAAAGTCCTGTAGGAAAATTACCACACTTGTTTTTAAACCTCCACTTAGATTTTCACAAGCCTCTTTCATTGTGGTTTTTGCCCTCTCTCATTCTCTTTGTATCTATTTTATTTAGCAGAGGATTGCATTCTGTCAGTGTTTGCTGCTGCTGCAACAAACATTTTGGCTATGGGTGTCTTGGGTGTTTTTCCATCTCTTTGCCTCTCATTCAAATTACAGCTGCTTAAAACCCTTTCCTTTTCTTACATTTCCCAGTTTCCTGCTTTTTCTTCAAGTTGCAGTCCCCCATGCACTGGCCCAGCAAATCTCAGTGCTGGATGAACCTAATAAAAAGCTTCCTTCAAAGGCTACTGTTTTAAGGCTACTGCACCTGCCCATGAACTGAAGCAATCAAAGCTCACACTGATTATCTCAGAAAGGCTCTAAATCTGACCTACTCAGATAATTCGCATGACATGGTCCATATGAGATCCCATAGTAATCTTGCTGGTCAAGTGGCTGAATATAACACTACCACCCTCCCGTCAGCTCCAGGGCTTTGGGGGATTTTGCTGTTGGAAGCTTTTGAAGGTGGCACAAGCATATCAAGCTCCTGGTCTTTTGACAGTAGGGACAACTGATTAGACTCTTTGCTGTCTGAGTTATTGGGAAAAGTTCTCACAAGCCTCTGAAGGTTTACTTTAGAACACCAGGACCAACTACATCACCGTGGGATGAGAAATGGGAGGTTGCTTTCATATTTATTATTTAATTCTGAAATAATTGCATTATCTAACATTAAAAAAAAAAATGGGGACAGGGGATTTAATGAAGAATTCATGCTCTGAACTGGAGGAAAGTGTTATGGTATTGCATTGTGCTGCTGTATCACTC
Source organism: Cepphus grylle (assembly GCA_013401065.1). NCBI lineage: Eukaryota > Metazoa > Chordata > Aves > Charadriiformes > Alcidae > Cepphus > Cepphus grylle. Next base: position 539,982 of record VZUD01000255.1, read on the forward strand.
CCATGACAAATAGTGCAGATCCGTTAGTGACCTACATGGACTCATTTAGATGCAAACACAGCAATACTCCTGAAAAGCTGCCCTGCTTTGAGCAAGAACAAGTTCCAAATATTGCTGAATGGAATTCAGTCTCAGAGCAGTAATTACTGATTGTAATTTTGGAGTAAATGCAGTAATTAATTATTGTCGTTTTCCATCAGTGCATTATATTGTGTGCCAATCTTAGAATAACTACAATAATTAGCAAATGGGATTTTGCATGCTCTGGTATCGAAACTGTGGTTTATGGAACAGACATGCGAATTTTACCATAATAAAGTTATTAGTAATTTAAATGGGCAGGCAGGTTAAAGATGATCAGCCAGAAAGGAAAAGGGTTTCCTTGTCGGTTTTGCAAATACGTTCAGTAGTTTTGTTTCAGCCTCCCCCGGTAACATTCACTTCCATCCTTTCATGTACGAGGACAACAGCACAAAGTTTGGGTTACAAACACAGTGAGGGAAGCTTAATTTAGCCACAGTTGTCAGTGGAAATTAAAAACAAAAGTAATCCAAAGAAAAAAAAAATATTGTTTGAGCTGATGTTTTTTCAGTACCTAAACAGACTTTCCCAAATGAAGCTGTGCTGATTTTGATCCCACTTTATTCACTCATATTAAAGCTTGTGCTGGAGTACTGTTTTGATATAATTATACTAGTGCAAATTTCCATAATGTAAGCAAGTTCTAAATGGTCTAAGTGATGACTAAAGGAAGGGAATGGCAATAATCTGTTAGGAGGAAGAGGAACTTGTTAGCATGACTGTAGGAGGCATAACTACAAGAAATGGGGTTAGACCCTGATAAAGGATATTTTGTCTGAATTTCAAGATGAAAAGCTTAATAGACAATGGTAAGATCAATGCAACTGCAGAATAACCTCTCACTGACGGCAATATGAGCCCATCTGAGAGGGATAAGCAGTCCAAAATTCAGTAAAAAATACACTTTCACTAGGGTTTGTATTGAAGCGATCTGAAATGACAAGAGACAGCCAGAAATTTTCCATTCAGGTCTTTTTGTTTATGGACATTTGTAATTTTGCTTGTTCGTTTTATTTTTGGTTGATAATGTCTTCTTACTTTAAAATGAGGTGTTTGGGGTTTTTTATTGTATCAGAGCACAGTCAAAGGAAAATGCAGATTTTTCCAGTTTGGTAACCTGTACATTCCAATGAAAAAAAAAAAAAAGAGAGAAAAGACATTTCCTCTGGGAAAAAATATCACCTATTCCAGCCAGCTGCAGAAAGAATCACCTCATACCTTCTCCGATATGTCACATACCAGCACATATTCAAAAAGCTGTGAAGGAGAACCTAAATATCTTTTTTTTTTTTTTTTTTGTATTTTGAGCTTTGGCCTATGTTATTTCCCTCGGCATTTTGGAGAAGCAGGTTTCCTGGACAATGCATTCTTTTAATGTTTTGCCACTACTCGTATGAGCGAAGCTGAAAAAAAGATCTTACTGTTGACTTTTTTTCTTTTCACTCTTCTGCCTCACTTTTGTCTCACTTAGTTTGTCTCACTCACACTCGCTTTGCCTCACTCAGTTTCATGCCAGTCAGTGCTCTGGGTTAGTCCCACCCAAATGTCTCTCCGTGTTCAGCTTTAAATAAAACTTCAACAGCAGAGTACCTGTCTGAGGTTGTAAATAACCCTTTGCTAATGATCAGTCACCAAGATGAAACCAGAGAAGGGGAATGGATAGTATTTTAACTGCTTTTTTGTGCAATGTCTTTTATTGGTCTATCAGCTGGATGCTTCTGTGCTGCCCTGTGAAGCCCTTAATACAGGAAGAGCTGTGAATTATGGGGTTTTCAAGGCAATATTGTCCTATCACAGCTATCATGACTTAGCACTGGGCAACTAGCTTTGAGACCCACAGCAGAGGGCTGGAATCACACCAGTCACTTCTGCTCCCACGGGGAGGACGAGAGTGGCTCGTCTTTCTGCCCGTCCCAGCAGCCCTCCATGTGCTGACCCCCCCACCCCTGCCGCTGCAGGTTGAACCTGCAACTTTGCCATATCACAGGGTACTTAAGGGCTCCTAGGAATGGCCACCCAAGGGAGCTATGGGTTTCAGGGTGCTTTTTTTCTTCATTATCTTGTGCATTTACTATCTGAAAGACACATGAAGCACCTCCGAATCCTTGCTTCCTAGTCCTGAGGGAGACTTTGTAATAGAATATATTGATTTTGGCAGAGTTGACTCAAATGATCCTCCTCTCTTACTTTTTCTTTCTCCCCGCTCTCCCCCGCCTCTGCCCCTTTCTTTTTTTTCCTACAACCACCTCTTTAATTATAAAGAAAAAAGAGAACAGAGGAAGCCATTTTGGAAATATTTTGCCATCTGAATTCTTCAGGGCTTTGCTTGCTGCAGCTTGTGGGCTTATCTGCCACATCACAGAAACCCTTTCAGTGTTTGACAGCAACTTTAGAGCAGTTGCAGGGAAAACAAAGGACTTCAAATCACTGTGGCCTAGACTCTTGTGTCCCAAAAGGGAGATTTATAAGCTAAAAAAAAAAGTGCATCCAGAATTAAAATTGAGTGAAGATCTTTCTTTCTTGGTTAGGAAAAAACACTCTAGTGGATTACATCAAACTGGGTGCTGCTTGTGTTTTTTGTTGGCAGCTTCTTATTTTTGGAAAGGAGTTCAATAAAACAAAGCTCTCCCTTAGAAAAATCCCAATTAAAAAGTTTCTTGAGCATCTTCTTGAAGCACATGAGTAATTGCCCTGATGTCAATATGGTTATACACATGCGTCAAGTTGGAATTAAGGACCCTGAAGAGCTGCGACCAAAGTAAAACTAGATAAAAAACATACAGGAGTTATTGTGTTTCTGCCAGTTAAGGGAGCTGCCTGCTCTCAAGCTTCGCAATAGCTGTCTGTGCTGTACCCATGGGCTGAGCTGCCTTCTGTCCTAGTGTTTTTAGGAAACTTGTAGCAATAATGACACTGTCTACTGAGTGTGCAAGTCAGAGAATTCCAGTGGTATTTTGCGGGCTGGATGGAAGTTGCACATCGAACCAGCCATGAGGGTACAATAACACCGTGCTGAGCCAGGAACAGCTGACCTATCTCTAAGTAAGGCTTATCACTGATGGCTCAACCCTATGGTGACTGCTGTTGCACAGCCCTCGTGGGAAGTTGAATTGTGGCCGTCATGAGTCAAATTCCTCTGCTTCAAGGGTGCTGGTGTGGATGTTTCCAAGCACTGGAAAGCAGATGAGCTGAAGAAAGAGCTGGATCTAAGCCCTTCCGGGTATCCTTGCTGTCACCAAGTGTCCTCTCCAGTCTAACCTGGCATGGTAGTCCCTGTTCTAAATCAAATCCTTCCCTGGGATTTGCTTTTCGGTATCCTCCTGGGGCCACATGCTCTTGGCCAATCCCTTTTGTTAGGTGCAAAAAACACACACACAGTTTTTCCCTGGAGAACTCTCTCCTGCTAGAAGGCAGCTACATCTTCAGCTCCTTCAATGGGCTCACCAAGGTGGGAGTCTACAAGAGCATAAGGACTTCTGAGCTGCATTTACTGCATTTTGATAGGGACTGTCTGTACCTCTAATAAAGGCTCCTGTATGTAGAGGATGAAAGTGATCTGGTGGTAACAACCAAACTGATTTTGCTGGATTTTTAATGCTGGTTTTGCATTAAAATCAAAATAAAATCCAGAAAGGCTAAAGAATTTCTATTTAGAGGTCACAATTCAAGACTCTTCTCCTGCTTTGCAGACGCAAACTAAAGAAAAAGAAGGCTCTAAGAGAGAGATACCGAATTTTATTACCATTTTACTAGCTGATTTCTTGTTTTGTCATTTACTGGGGGGAGGGGTGGGAAGACAGAAACAAACAACAAATCTTAGTCCTACTACTGAGCGATCTTTTTATAGGAAACAAGCTGAGACCTCAACATCAACCTGATCATGAAAAGGTAGAGGCAGAGCACTTTATAATGATCCATGATAATGAAAATACCATAAACTCATATCAGTCAGTCTTTAAAACCACAGGTATCTACAGCCCTGCACTTTCTTATACAACCATTAGAAACAAGTATATGCTCAGTGATCACAGCTATGCTATGATACAAAGCTGTTGCTTCGTGCAAAACTAAAGAGACACTTGTGTTCCTCGATTCCTTTGCAGGTGTTATTGAAAATCTCCCTGATGAAGACAGTCCCTGCTTTAACAAAATTGCATGCAAGAAATCTCCCACTCTCCCCCAGCAAAACTTGCAGTAAAAAGCCGGTGTGATGAAGCAAAAAGCATTTGGATATGGAAACGTATTTTGGTTTCAAGCTTCCAAGAGGCCTTGTCATAAGCAAGGAAAAGAAAAGAGATTTTTGAAGAGGGAAAATGCATATAGTCACATATAAAGGAGAGTCTAAACTATGGAGGCTGTATCTTGCACATGAACCAAATACGTTTATTGAAAGGTTTCTTAACCTGCTTCATGTTGTCTTCAGTGCAGCACCTCTTTCAAAGACATTTTGATCCCATTCCTTAATTCTCAGTGGAAAGGATACTGCTCTGAAGACCAGTTTTTCAAAGATATTTGAGATACCAGTGAAAAATTAGAACACTTCATAGTTCTTTGGGAAGGTTGAAGATAAGGATTTCCTGCCTGATGGGTCAAAAAGGGCCTGAATCAAAATCACTGAATCTTAGACATTACAGCTATAACAGGCTAGAAAGGTCACCTAACCCATCACTCTGTCACTAATCCGGGAGCGTAAACTGCTTGTTGTAGCTTAGAGCCACCCTGAGTGCTGGGTTTATTGGGGAATTTCTGGTGTGGAACAGTTTTAACAGCAGGGAGACTTCCTGTCTCTGTAACAAAAACATGTGGTCTTATATTTCTGTTTCTCAAAGAATTATCTAATGGAAAAGCCAGCCAGTGGTGGAAAATATTTCCATTTTTGGAAACATCTCCATTTTTGTTATTGGTGATAGGCTGGGATTTCAATGAAACAAGCTGCTGCTTCTGATACTTTTGACACTGTTACATGTACTAGAAGTTCCCTTGGAGCATCAAGCTGGCTCCTCTCCAACAACACAAAGTACATGAGTCTAAAAACGAGACCCTCGTTCAGATTTGTCTAGGTCCTCACTCAAGCAAAGCTTCCTTGGCTTTGGTTGGGTTTTATCTACACACTGAAGTTAACAGTAACTGAGCAAGAAGTGAGCATGGATACTTCTATTCATTTCTTGGTCTTGGGAAGAAAGAAATTAGGGGTTATTTAGTTGTCAGGGAGACATATTTACATAAAGTTGTTATGCTGTGATGAAATTGTATACAGACTATACCACATAAAAATGAAGAATGTTTTGAAACATTTGCAACAAAGAGCTATTGAGACAGACGCTGTCCCAGTCCAGTCATCTGGGATTAAACTGCAGCCCGGTCCCATGAAGATTTTCTTCAGCCACCAGAAATGCTCTCTTTAGCTGAGCAAGGGGAATCAGGACAGCTGCTGGCTCTCCTCTAGTGACCAGGAAAACTTTCTAGAGATGCAGGATGCCCCTGGGGTGGGGAACTTGGCTCATCCCTCATTAAGCATCCTTCCACCTCTTTTTCTAAAGAGATGCACACGGAAACGGTTCCTGGTTTATGTGTGGGTGCACATCTGTGTGGTGTGGCTCCAGACAGAGGCCTAAGTGAAAAAGGCAGAAGCTAGAGAGTCGCAGAGCTGAATCTTTTTGAGGGTGTACAACACAAAGAGAGGCTACAACCACAGCTGACACTCCCTTCCCCATGCAGTTACCTGTGCTAGTGCTTTGTATCCAGTGGTTCCCACAACTCTTCAGTAGGGCCTATTAGCATCCTTTGGCCTCTTCAGCTGCACCTTCAGCCTCTTCGTGCCAATCTGGAAACCATTCATAGCCTGGATAGCAGCTTGGGCACTGGCAGGATTGTCAAAACTCACAAAACCTGTCAAAACATGAGACAAGGCAGGGGGCTTAATGAGCTGAAGGGGGCCAAGGCACGTACGTGCAACCACCCCTGAGAATGAACGTGGGGAAGGAGGTGAGGGCAGTGGAAGGGAGGGAGTAAGCAGGTAGGAGATTGGGCAGGTAGGCAGGAGAGTGAGGAGAGGATGGTTGCCAGTGGGGGACAAAGGGTAGGAGGGGTCGTTACAGATCAGTGTCCCAGGATGCAGTGCCAGTTTGGACACAAGATTATGTGAAGCACAGGGATCCAAATGCTGGTGCCACAGCACCAGCACACACAAGATTTGGGTCCTTTGAGCTGGGTCTTAGCGGCTGTGATGCATGGTCTCAAGGCACCCTGTCTTGCTCTTTTTCCCTCCATCATGACTTGGGTAAATCTCTAGACCCTCCTCCACTCACTAGCATAACCTTTCATTTGCCTTCCAATATTCACGATGAAGGGAACCTGATACCTATTGCTACTTCCTTATTATGTCAATATAAGTAAAATGTGAATTTAATAAGTTCTCCATTATGGTATTCATTGGCATGAATAGTTTGATTGTTAGCCATATGAGGAGCTTTATTAACTGGCAATTACTGCAGACTTTCTGTTGACTCTGCAGTTGAGAAAGATGAACACTAGTGCTTTCCTAACATGGTTTCCATAAGTAGTTTCATACCTTGCTAGCAAATCATCCAATCAGCCATGGAGCACATCCAGCAGTAGAAACACCTATAGTGACTGAATATTGTATTTTCAGGCCTCCTAAAATGACATTCTTTGTCTCAATGGAAGACTTGTTCTCTGGGGATCAGAAGAGCCAAGATAGGTTAGAACTATACAGGATGCAATGCATCTCACACATTCAGCTTTGGGAAGGGTTTTTGGTGTGGGTTTTTTTTTCTTCCTTTTTTTTTTTTAATGTTAGCTCCAAGAAAAGGCCTCATTTGTCCAGACTGTATATGACTTTAGCTGGAGTGACCATGGGTCTGGATATTAGTGAGGCAGGGGGCCATCACATTGTATAAGAATTGCCTCTGCTACCTTTGCCAGAAATGTCCCTGTGTGCCAACAACATTTATGAGCACAAACCCTGGGTAAGACTAGCCACCCCTGTCTTCCCATCCCTGCAAAGCTCTGGCAGCACAAATCAACCTTAGGAACCCAGTGTCTCTCAACAGACAGGCTGAAATGAAGAGACAGTTTGAGAGCCCTTCAAAAAGCTAATGCTGAACATTTGCTGCCAGGTATAAACCTACTCCTGACAACAGCACCAGGCATAGCTCACAGCCTTGGGCTGCACTGTGAATACATTCAGCAGCACCTCCTCCCTGGTCTAGTTCCTCCTTGAAAACAAGTCTCACAGATGACACAGGGTGGCTTGTATTTGAAAGAGACATGCATACACATGCACGTATATGCAAGCGCACCTTCTCACTCTTGCATTAAAACTGTACTCCCTGCCTTTGGCTAATAACATAAGTTTATGAGAGGTGATAAAACCTATGGTCCTAGCCTCAAAGTAAGACAACAGGTTAACTGAGTATGGCAGATGTGTTTTTAAGAGGGAGGCCCATGAAATAAACAGGCATCCCTCTTCGGCCTCCCCTCTTGAAGCCAAGGCTCCAAGTAACTGGCTGTCCATGCAATTTTCCTGCCAACCACGTGGATGAGGAGGTACCAACACTGCAGCTCTGAAGATGTGAGCAAAAGCTCAAGCCTCACAGCAGTCATCAATCTCTAGACAGAAAACTGGAGAGTTATGTATGGTGATTAATGAGCTGGGCAATTCAATGGCAATGGATCTGCTTTTGCAATCACTTATTAGCCAGTAAGTACATGGTAATGTTCCCAATTTACATTTGACTAGTTGAATAATCTATCAGTCAACAAGGTCCTATGATTTGATCTCAGGAAAGAAACAAACTAAACACCTCCTGATTTCACCTGAGCTGATTCAGTCTTTAAATACTGCTGGAAGCGCCCTTGGAAATGTTTCATTTGAGCTTCAACTTGAAATTTACTGCCTAGCTACCTCACATCTTTGAATATAGGGTGTAGTAAAAGCCAGTTCTTTTAAAAATCACCGCTGGACTGCTAATACTCCTGTCTTAGACCCATCAGCTACATCTATAACAGTAAAATAAAACTGTGCCAGGGAAGTTCAGAGAAACTGGAACCCAATCACCTGTACCACTGGATTTTTAGAAAAGTCCTTGACATAGTTTTGTCTTATGCCTAACTCCGAACAATTCCTGGACAAAGTCTGAGTATTAGCGCAGAACAGAGGCTGTTTTCAGTAATTGGCTTGGATGTGGTCATGATATTCTGGAAAGTAAGAGAATTTAATAGTTTGGGTGTGGACCATTCTGTGCCAGCTGGCCCCGGTGCTAGGGGAAAGTGCCAGGTATGTTTACTTTACTAATATATATGCAAGTACCAAATATCAAAGCTGAGTTGGATGCAGCTGGATAATTGCTTATATCACATCTTAAGAGAACCTAGCTTGTCTGTAAACTCTGACTGCTACTCTTATAACTGGTCCTGTTGCAGTGTACCTCCTACTGACTAAACATGCACATCTAGAGTGTGTCTACATGTGCATCCATTTGTGAGAAAATCACCTTGGGATCCCAAAATAATCAGTGGAGGTCTACCCAACATAGTCAGTGGAGTGTAGGACATGATTTCTCTCTTTTTCCAGGATGCTCCTAGCCGTGCTCAAACGAATCAAGTCCCACTGGTTGCGTAGCAGGGACCAGTGCTGACTGCAATTAAGGCAGGCCCCTAGCTTAAATCAAGGTACCACTATTGTGAGATTTACCTGGTTCTGCAGTTGGGACTGTGTGAGAGACTGCAACTTTAAAATAATTGTCTCAAAGCTTGCTTAAGCTTCTGCAAATTGACGGCAGGCTTGCGGGCCAATAAGAAGCTTGCTTGTATCTATTTAGCACCTTCTACAGACCATCCTCCTGCTTACCAGTCACCACCCAAGATTGCCCCCATCTGGAAAGGGTGTAGGCCTTTGGCTATCAGAGTGGCCAGACCCTGTCTACCCTGGCGGTCCTGTTAACTCCAAACTTGCTGAGGCACAATGACTGTGCTGAGCCAAGCGCTGCCTAAGCAGCAGGGGGCAGGAAAAACTTATACGGCGACTGTGTCAAATGACAATTAGCTGGGCAAAGGCCACCGTCATGCTGATTGGTCAAGCTATGGACCGACCTGGGCTACCTGGACTATAACTGGCATGGTGACCCACCACAATTTGGGAGTTGGGATTGAGACCCCTGCCACCATCAGCTATGGATCAATGGGATGCTGCTGCGATTCCAGAGGACTGCCAAGATGTTGTTGGGCCTGTGGTGGTGACTATATTCTTGCTACGCTCTGTAATACTGCTTCTCCTTTCTGCCTTTCCTCTACTTCTGCCTTTACTCTATTTCTCGTCTCAGTGACTATTGCTGGGGAATAACAATAAACCTGCAGTGAGCGGCATCTGGCCTTGTTTGTGTCTTAATCTCACACTTGGAATCATTGCGAATCTCTCTTGGGCCCAACGTAGTTGCACTGGGAGGTAACAGACTGACATCTCAAGGTAAGATGTTGTTAACTGGCTAGTGTCTGGATGAGTCGCTCCCCAAAGTGATGTTAATTGCTGAATCAAGCTCCTAATGCATGCAAACCCCACCAGACCTGCTGCCAAGTATGATGGAAATCTACTATTTGTCTACTTTTGCTAAGACTAGACCTTTAGTTGGGTGATAAGCCCTGGTGCTGGGATGCTGATACAGTTGTACCTCTGCAAGAACTTTGCCTTTAGGTAAGCTCACAAAGCTACACTAGTTTTTAACATCACTTTGCTTTTGAGATGTAATTCTAAGGCCATTTCCTCATTCTGTGCAAAGCTGTAAATAATACTGCATTTTAACAAATGGGACTAATAAGAGAGATCAGAAGTGCATTTGCTCACTATATTTCATTTAGACCAGATAATGAAGCTGTGAGTCGTACTCTCTTGCTATTGGTATTAGTTGCCTACAGATTTGGACAGGGTTTGGATTGTTTATTTTTTTCTCCTTAGTTGTCCTGATATCCACTGCTGTAATATAAAAATCTCCACTGGCTAGAAGCTGGAGTGGGAGGGCTGGGGAGGGGGGGGGGAGGAGGAGGGTAAATGCCAATAATTGTGCATTTTCCTTGTGAGCACATCTTTGTGATGGAGCAGCTGATTCCTCTAGCTTTATTTGACTGTTTTAGTTTCAGGGGGCTTGATACGCTCAGAAGTTGTTGGTGCATTCAGCTCTCCCCCTTCCTGTTATTTATGTGTAGTTGTATTTCATATTGTTGAGGGTATTTGGATGGACTCCAAAAAGAAGAAAAGCTATGGCTTATCCTGAGAGTTGAGACGTCACAGTGATAAGGGATAGGCCGATAGACAGACAGACAAGCTGTGTTAACAATATCATATTCCTTTCTCTTTTCAGGTCAAATACCTACTGGTAGATTACAAGACTTTTGCTGTTGCTGTTACATGCACTATTGGCAGTTAACCATCTTTGTTTCTCCACGTCAATGTCAGCAGTGTTAATGGTGCTATGCCGGGTTTAAACATGTATTACTAGGAACAGAATGTATGTACTGGGAAAATAGCTTAAATACTTGCTTTCTGAATGGCTTTAATGTTTGAGCCCATGACTATAGGGCTCAAAGCATGATGATAGTACTACAGTTGCTCAAGAAGCTATCTGTGTTTTGAATACCACCCCTGCATTGTCATCTACACTCTTGAAGGACAAAAGAGAAAGGGAGAGGTTAAAAAGCTTGAAGCTGTTTCTGTGCATCAGTTAATAATCAGAGAAATATATGTTCTCATCTGAAGCTGGCTGGTAGGATGACAGGATTTTGTGATAAATCTATTTTATGTGGGGTTGTTGGGTTTTTTTCTTTTTTTTCTTCCCCCTCCCCCAGGGATTACATAAAAAGGCTGTTCTAATAAAAAATTTATCAAAGCAGCAAACAATGAAGAAATCTGCTAGGACTGCAGCTCAGGGCATCTAATCTTCCTGATTCTGCACAGCATCTTCCAGGAAGGTACTGATGTTGCAGTCCATGTCCTCTCCTGACCTACTTTTTTCCTGTGTGACTGTAAATGATTAGCGGGCAGAAACTGGGGTTGCATCTTGGAAGGTGCTTTATTTTCTCCCCATTTCTTCCACAGAAAGTCTTGGTAGTGGGGCATGCTGAGGGAGCTTCATGCCCTTCTCATGACACCAGCATGATCTCCAATGGCTTTATATAACTGATATTACTCAAGGTCTGTTTTTCTGTTTTAATCAGCTGAGATGATAAAGAAGGGAATTAGCAATCTATCTCGGAGTGAATTTGAAGACTGTTTTGCAACTGTAAACTTTTCATTCACAGTGAGTAGTGTCTCTGCATCGCCATGAATTAGTTTGTGCACTAAGTGCAGTCCTGAATGAGCACATTGTTAGGTTCCCATGGATCCCTAAGTGGTCTTTCTGAGTTTTCTGTTGCTCTTTGCATGCTGCAAGGAGAATGAGCGGTTAATGTGCATAACAGCCTTTTGATGATCTGCTACTGAGTTGGAATAACCTGTTGCCTCTCTTCAGCATCCTCTTGATGGAACCCAATGCTTGGTAATACACTGAGCATCCCCCAAATCAGAAGTCAAGACCATGGTGAATGATAGGTCCAGATGCAAGCTTTTGATCCAGACTCCTGAACTGGGGGCAGATGGTCTGCTCATGTAACTAGGCTGGTCTCAGGTAATGGAAAGGAAAAGAGGAACCTCAAAGCAACAAATATTTAACTTGTCTTAAAACTAAGAAGAGTTATTTGAGCTATGTTCCAGATGCTTGCTGCACAAAACTACCATCTCAGAGATGCTTAGCTTTCTTAGTCCAGAGATACATTTTTCTGGTTCTGGCAGTCAGTGTATTTGTCTGACTGCCATGAGGGATCTTTCTTGGAACTTCTTGTTCCTCCAGTTATGAAAGTGACTAGCTAAGGAAAGGATCTCATTCTTCTGAACTTTTCCCTCTTGTCATTCAACCTATGTTCAGCTCGTTAGAGGGAAATGAGAATAACAGAAGAGCAAGGATCTGCCTCTCAGCTTGTGGAAGGCAAATTCCCATGCAGTGAAAGAGAAGAAATGTTGTACATGTGGGCTGGGGACTAGCACAGGAGAAGTCCATGCCCCTTGCTTCCCTTGTGTCCCAGGACATAAGAGGGGGCCTCGGCCAGACTACTAAAAGGGAGGAAGATGCAGAAAGCACTGGCAATTGGTTAGACTAGAGGCCCCGCTCCTTTTCTTCCCCCAAGCATTTGAGTTAGTAATTAAGGAATTAGTTATTAATATGATTGGTTATTAATATAACTGTCCCCTTAGTGCATGGCTTCCTTGCTTTTGTTGCTATCCAGAGAAGGGTGAGATCTAGGAATGTCAAGGAGGCACTTTCTGCTGGGAAGGCAACTATAAGGGGTTCAAATCACAGGAGTCTTCTCTGCGGGAAGGGTGCTAGGGAGGAGCTCCCGCCCTCCTCCCCCCATCAAGACCTGACCGCCTACACCTCAGCACTTCCCTGCTACTTCAGTCCATTTCATTCCTAAGACTGCTCAGTTTCTCTGTCTCCATATTTATTAGTCTTATCAGAGAATGGAGGTTTTCCTTTAACTGCCTTGCAAGATCTTTACCTTGCTATGTTCTTTACTCAATGTACTAGCTGCTGTCTTGCAATTTTTTAGTGCTGTAAAGAATTTCAGGATACAATCTGTATGTAAGTAGCTCTATAATGCATGTGTGCATTGGAAGGTATTGTACTGCAAGGTGATTTATTAGTACTAGAATACTCAATAAAAGAGTATGTCTGAAGATCAAAGGCATAGAACTTCAGCTTCAGTTTTCTGGTGTCTAAAAAGGTTGGATGACTTTTTGGAATATTTTAACCTTTCACTGATGTTTAATCATGTCCAAGTAAGATCTATCTATCCAGTTATCCATCCATCCATTTTGTAATGTATGAACAGTCAGTAACTGATGACTATGCTAAACAATTACTATTAAAGATTTCACATCTGTGGGATGAGATAATTGGGATCTCAGAATATTCAAAGAATTGGCTCAGAAATTTGCTGAACCATTAATGTTCATTTTATAAATTTATGGAATATTAGAAAACTTTCAAAGTGTTCCAGAAAAAAAATTCTATTATTAATTTTAAAGGATGTAAACTAGATGACCTGGTAAACTTAGTCAATCTTTCATAAGCATAAGTAAAAATTCTGAAATTTTTGATATGAGATGATATGGCAAAGAATTAAAAGGTATACAATTGATGCCAATCATCATGGTTTCAAGGAAAATAGCATCTATCAGATGAACCTGATTACATGAAATTGCAAGTTTGATTAATAAAGTAATTTTTCATAGAGTATACTTAAACTTTTCTAGAGTACTTGAGAGTGCCTTTTATAGAAAATGAAAGCAGTCCATATCAAACTTCTTAAAAATTGGATAATAGATAGACCACCAAAACAATTGTAAATTGTGACTCTACGATACTGAGGAGTTTCTAGTAGGCTCCTCCAGGAGCATACTGAAAGCTCTGTGCTATTCAGTTTCTCTAACATTACCTGGAAGACATCTAAAATAATTACTGGTAAAATTTGCCAATCATACACAAATAGTGAAGTGGTAAATAATGACAGAAGTAAGTCATGTTGACCTCAGTCACTACATAGGCTGGATTCAGTTAAAGAGCGTTCATTTTAATCCAATCAAATGCAAAATTAAGTATCCAGAGGAAAAAGTGAGTTGCTCATAAAAAGGGGAAATCTTCACTAGAAAACAGTGCTTCTAAGAAGAACATGGATGTCATAACAGCCAAATACATGAGCTCTCAACATTATGTTGAAATACTGAAAGTCCCAAGACTTTCAATAGTCTTGGGATGAAGCCAGTCTCAGAGACTTCCTCTAGAAGTAGGAAGGCAATGTTACCTCATGGCTCAGGAAAGATCCTTACTGGAATTCTGCATTTAGTTCTGTTGATTTCTCTACAAAAAAATAAGTTTTAAGAATTATTCAGAACTACAAGAATAATTATAATTGTGAAAAAGTAATGAAAGTTGCCACAGTTTATTGAAGAGAAGGTTAAACAGTCTTCTGACCATAGTCTATACATAATTTCTAATAAAACATTTTTTTTAATATAGGAAAAAAAAGAGATTGATGATTTCTTCTGGATGGAAGCACACGTTTGACAAATTTAAAATGGAAATAAGATACTGAGTCTACATTTTTTATAATAATAGTGAAGGTAATTAGCTGTTTTGGAACAACTTGTTTAGCAATAGGGGTGGAGCACCTATCATGAAATCTCGATGAAGAGATTTTCTGAAAGGTATGCTATGACTCTAGCAGAAGGTTTGAACCTGTCACATGAGCTGAGGTATCTGGCATATGTAATTTCAGAATTCAGTCCAAAGGATCAGAATGGTCCCTTCTGATACTGTATATCTGTCTGTCCATTGTTCATTTCACATTTCAAATATTTAGAAAATCCATTCTTGCCTACTAATCTGGCATGGACTGCAGTAACAGTCATGATAGAGGTGACAACTGATGTTAATGTCTTATAATAAATGGCCCCAAACTGTGAGCTGTGGATCACTGAGACAGCTGACTGGTACTCATTCTTCATCTTGCTTCCAGCTGAGAGAAACTGAACAGATAGGAAGGGGAGATTAAATGAAGAGTGAAAGTAGATGGCATGATTAACTTTCTCTAAAGGTCAGAACACACAATGCAGAAGGTAGCTTGATATACATGAGCATCTTTCTTACATCACCTTTCCGTCTTCCTGTGCACAGAACTACTTGTATACATTGAGGCAGTGTGAGCTGGAATGTGCAGAGAAGTGGTCCCTGTTATTGTGCATTGTCAGTTGGATGTTCTACAGATACTGCCTCAAAGAAGCAGTATCTTTTCTGAAGAAGGCTGAGGGTTGTAGATGCTGACCCCGAATATGGGGATTCAAACAAAAAAGGAATTTTCTTTCTATGATTCTTCTCTTTCACAGTCTGTTTGGATTTTTTTTCATACAGAAATTACTGTCATGACTCACATTGAAAGCACAAGGTTAAGGTTCAAGATTAAACTAGAATTTGGACAGTTTAAATTACTACATGGTCAGATCTGGGGTTTTGACTCATGCATACATCTGGAACCAGAGCTCCTATCAGGACCAACTTTTTCTAAAAAGAGAAAAATAATAAGCAAAAATATGATATAGAAAACCACAACAGATTCTCATCCTAAGAATGGAACTAACTCTAAAAACTTTTCTTTTTCCCGTAAACAGAGCTTGTCTAAAGGATGAGCAACTATTTGTCTGATGCTGTGGACTATGGGTCTATCCATTCTGCTAAGTAGGAGCTGAAGTCATCCAATGAATGGATGGAAGAAGTGAAGGATTCAGGCTTCAGCCATTCTTTGGAGACACCATGAATCAAATATTGGACCAGTATACATACATGTCTGCTGTGAACAAGAAGCATTGTGGTTCTTCTAAAACAAGCATAATGTTCCAACCCAGCGGATGATGATCTTCCTCACAAGGAACAAACTAGCTAGTGAGGAATCACCCATAGATAAGTGAATGGTATTTGGTCTTTTTTTGAATGATGATTAGAACTGAAGCAATTTCTTAACTGCTTTCAGAAATGGAAGGAACTCTTCTTGACTTGCTTTCTGAGCCTTCCTTGTAAATGTTTGATGTCATGATGTATGGGGTTTATGGGGAAAGTACACAGTTGGAAAAAGCAGACGAACTTTTGAGGAGACAAGTTCTTCTGCCAGTGTAAAACCAGAAGCAAAGAATGAGCTTAGTGTAGGTTTTACACAAATTATGAGTGGGATCTAAGTAGGTGCTCACTTAATGCACTGAGAGTGTTGCTGAATCATGATGAAGGTTGTTTTTACATTTGTTTTCTTGGAGTTGTACAATATAAACAAGATGAAAATAACTACTGAAGCTTCCACCAGCCATGTCACAATCCATT
>VZUD01000257.1:9645-47009 GCA_013401065.1 Cepphus grylle
CCAGCCCGTCGCCCCTCTCCTCACCCCCCGAACTCCCTCCCAGCCCCATAACCCCCCTCCCTGCCCCACAGACCCCCACATTTTCCCCCCCTACACAAACCCCAGGCCCCACCTGGGCCGCCGCCGCCCGCGTCGCCGCCGCATTCCACCACAGCAGCCGGCCCCTCCCATCCCCTGGCCCCGCCCACCCGCCCCGAGACGCCCCGCCCCGCCAATAGGGCGGGGCGTCTCGCGGTGAGTGGGCGGAGCCGGGGGGTGGGCGGAGCCAGGGGGGTGGGCGGAGCCGCTCTTCCCCCCCCGCCCCCGCAGCGTGGTCCTCCCGTCCGCAAGGGGGCGCCCTATTCCCCCCGCCCCCCCAAAAACCACATTCCACACCCAATCACCATTATCCAATTTTATTAATTCCAGTGGCACTAATACAGGCGGCGATGGTCACGACGGACAGTCACACGGCAGGTTGGTTTTTTTTCTTTTTTTTTTTTTTTACACCCCCCCCTCATTTTTGCATGTATTTGCCCCCCCCCCTTTTTTTTTCGTGGATGTTGGGGGGGAGAAGTAGTACATCACCCCCTCCCCCAAGCTTTTTTGAGTCAAATAAATAGAGAATCGGGCAAATCGCGTGGAAATGTTTTAGTTACAATGGCAAAGATGAGTCATGTGCAACACAGAAACCTATAAGGCTTTTTTTTGTTGTTTTTCTTGCCTTTTTTTTTTTTCTCCTCATTTCAAGTCTCACATCGCTATGAAACCGATTAATTAACAAGATGGTGGTTGACGGGTGTCTATACCCCCCTCCCCCCAGGCTAATTAATTAAATTTCCCCTCCCCCAGAGTCCAAACAGAGAGTTTAATTAGAGTTTGTCGAGGAAGTTGTCGAGGGCGGGGATGCCTTCCTTCAGCCCCTTGCGTTTGCGGGTCTCGGCCACCACCTGGCTGGGCCGGCTAGCATTGTCGAAGGGGTCCCCAGGCAGGATCTGCCAGTGGTCAAAAACGCACTGGGGGAAAGCCTGGCCACCAGTGTTGGACCTCAAATCCGCTGTGAAACCTAGGGAGGAAGAAGAAGAAGAGGTGAAGTTCTCCTTCAACAGGAGTTGGGCATCACCAACACTCCAGGTCACTCACCACCCAGGGGAAAGGAACCCAAAGCCTATGGAGATGCCAAAAGCACAGGGAACCTCCGCCATGAGAAAAAGCTGGGACTGGGGTTGGAGAAGGCTCCAGGAAGCCCTGGAGGTCTTCCAAGAAAGATGGGGACTGACTTTAGCAGGGTGCAAAGAAGGGCAATGGAGCTGGTGAGGGGTCTGGAGCACAAATCCTGTGAGGAGCAGCTGACGGAGCTGGGGGTGTTCAGCCTGGAGAAAAGGGGAGACCTTCTCACTCTCTGCAACTCCCCGAAAGGAGGGTGTAGCTGGCGGGAGGGGTTGGTCTCTTCTCCCAAGGAACAGGCGACAGGACAAGAGACAACAGCCTCAAGTTACCCCAGGGGAGGTTTAGGATAGATATTAGGAAAAATTTCTTCAGTGAAAGGATTGTCAAGCATTGGGATAGGCTGCCCAGGGCAGCCGTGGAGTCGCCATCCCTGGGGTATTGAAAACATGGGCAGACAGTGCTTAGAGATATGGCTTAGTGGTGGTTTTTGTCAGAGTTCAGTTGATGGTTGGACCCAATGATCTGAAAGGTCCCTTCCAACCTACGTAATTGTAAGATTCTATGTTACGACAAGGGGTAATGGCTTTAGACTGGAAGAGGGGAGATTGAGATGAGATCTGAGGAAGAAATTGTTTGCTGTGAGGGGGGTGAGCCCCTGGCCCAGGTTGCCCAGAGAAGCTGTGGCTGCCCCATCCCTGGAGGGGTTCAAGGCCAGGTTGGACGGGGCTTGGAGCAACCTGGGCTGGTGGGAGGTGTCCCTGCCCAGGGCAGGGGGTGGCACTGGGTGGGCTTTAAGGTCCCTTCCCACCCAAACCAGTCTGTGATTCTACAAAAGCTCCAGGTCACCACCCAGGAGAAAGGAATCCAGAGCCTACAGAGATGCCAACCACAGGGCACCTGCGCCATGAGGAAGGGCTGGGAATTGGGGTTGGAGAAGGCTCCAGGAGGGCCTCACTGTGACATCTCAATAGCCTAAGAGATCCTCTAAGAAAGATGGAGACAGACTTTAGCAGAACCTGTCATGATAGGACAAGGGGTAATGGCTTTTAATGAAAAGAGGGGAGACAGAGATTAGATATTAGGAAGAAATTCTTCACTCTGAGAGTGGCGAGACCCTGGCCCAGGTTGCCCAGAGAAGCTGTGGCTGCCCCATCCCTGGAAACATTCAACATCAGGTTGGATGGTGCTCTGAGCAACCTGATTGTGTTGAAGATGTCTCAGCTCATTGCAGGGGGTTAGACTAGATGGCCTTTAAAGGTCCATTTCAACCCAAACCATCCTGTGGCTTGGTCTTCTCCCAAGTAACAAGCAATAGGACTCGAGGAAATGGCCTCAAGTTACACCAGGGGAGGTTTAGATTAGGTATTAGGAGAAATTCTTCACCGAAAGGGTTATCAAGCATTGGAAAGGCTGCCCAGGGAAGTGGTGGAGTCACCACCCCTGGCTGGGTTTAAAAGACGCATAGAGGTGGTACCGAGGGACATGGGTAGCAGTGGACTTGGCAGTGCTGGGTTGATGGTTGGATTCTTAACGACCTAATTAAGGGTCCTTTGCCAACCTAAACAATTCTACAATCCCATGATCAACCAGCTGGACACAAAGGATCTCCTTCACGCCCAGGACCAGCACACTCACCAAAGGACTCGTTGACAGGCAGGTAGGCCTTGACCACGAACATGGGGGTGCCGGCCACCTGGGTCTCCTCAAAGACGTGGCCACGCTTCCTGTTCAGCACACCGTAGATGCCACCCACCACCTGCTCCGGGCACTGAAAGAGAAAGAGATGTCAGGACCCACTCACCTTTTCTTGGCCCACGATCTCATGGGCTGAGCAGAGGTTCCTCACCTGGATTTCCACAAGGTAGATGGGCTCCATGAGCCTGGGCTGGGCGGTGAGCACACAGGCATACAGGCATCTCCTGGCAGTGGGAATGATCTGCCCACCTCCGCGGTGGATGGCGTCAGCGTGCAGGGTGACATCATGCACATCAAAACGCACGCCACGCATGTTCTCCTCACACAGGACTCCCTGGAAAAGCAGAGCAGGGGGTCAACCAACACCGCAGGACGCTGCTACTCAAGTATTTGGCCAAGAAAAGCCATCTTTCCACATTACTGGGACAAAAATAAAAGTCCTTGGCATGGTATTTTCTTTTTCTGACTGAGACTAACTTCAAAAAATAAGCAGGAAAAACCCCTCTCCTGTTGCTGTCCCCAGTCTACCGATCAACTTGTTATTTTTGAGTCATCTCCTGTCTAGTCCTGAAAAAATAATTGGTCAACAAGGCCAGGTCTTTGCTGAGGCTCTCAGAGCACCTTGCATTTTCTTTTGATGCCAAGTTGTGTTGTTTATCTTAATAGTTTCTGCCATTGCTCTTTTATTTTGTTCTCTGAAAAAGCTTTTTAATGTTAAGTACGTGCTGCCACAATGAATTTTTCTGCAGCCCTGGGAGAAAGTTTTTTGTCTTGAGCTTGTGTTTTTTGTGTGTCTGAACTGATACGACATCTTCACTCCAGCTAACATCGAGTTTCATTTATCCTAAAAGATACCTATGAATTATAAACATGTCACACTGTATGTCACAGTTTTCCCAAAGTTTCTTTAAAAAGACATGCAGTAGCCATTTATGATGCCACCTGCCCTGGAGCAACCCGATCCAGGCGCTGCCCCTACCTACCTCCTTTGTCGCCCACTGGAAGCCGGCCACCACGCTGTCCTTGATTTCATTCAGGTACTGCACTCCCTTGGTGATGTCAGTCAGGATGTTGGGACCGGTGCCATCAGGACCAAAGCACCAGATTTTCCTGGCTTCGGTGACATCCCACTCGTACTTCTCAGCCAGGTAACGAGCTCGCTGCTTCAGCTCCTGACGAGCAGAGACCTCGCCCTTGTCGATGTCCTCGGCCAAGCCATCCGGGAAGGGCCGGGCCTTCATGTACAGCCTGTTGTGTTTGTTGGGGGACTTGGAAAGGCACATCACGTTGGATTCCTCACTGACTGTCTCACGGTAGGACACAACAGGATCTGATTTCTGCGGTGACAAAGAGCAAAAAAGAGCAATGAGCCACCAACCAAACCACAGCTCACCAGATACCCGCCCAGAGCTCAGCAACAGCTCTGCCACTGCAGCCCCTCTACCTTGATGGGAATGCAGGCGTGGTCCTCCTCCAGATCCTTCAGGCAGATCTCCAAGTGCAGCTCCCCTGCCCCAGCGATGATGTGCTCTCCAGACTCCTCGATGATGCACTGAAAAGACCATTCATACAGCAGGTGAGGCTTTCAACCGCAACGCAACAGAAGCTCTCACACATGAAATAGTAGTGACTGTCTCTGATTTTTGTCTTTGACTCATAAAGCTACTTTTAGATGCTTTTTCCACTGATCTGGGGATGACTCTGCGCCAACGCCAAGGTGAAATGCAGCATTCCTTCCCAATCCGGTAGGCAATACCAATACTCAAGCCTTTTCTACCAGCACACCCAGTACAACCATAACCAGAAGCCCCCTGTGCCAGCAGGACCAGCATTTCTCCTGTCCCCAAAAGCGCTTTGGACAATCACCTGCACCATAGGGTCAGACTTGGCAAGACGCTTCAGACCCTCCACCAGCTTGGGCAGGTCCGCTGGGTTCTTGGCTTCCACAGCCACACGCACAACGGGGCTGACGCTGAACTTCATGACTCTCATGTTGTGAGCATGCTCAAAGGTGGTGATGGTTCCAGTCTTCACAAGGAACTGGTCGACACCAACCAGACCAACAATGTTTCCGCAAGGCACGTCCTCAATGGGTTCAACATAGCGGCCCATCATGAGAATGGTCCTGGTGAAAGAGAAAGTTGTTTTAATGAAGTCCGAAAGAGGAGGGGCAACCAGGCAGTCTCCTGGAGTTCAGCAGCAGACCTGAAGTCTGCAGCCAAGCGCCTTGCCTGGCCTCAGAGATGAGGAGACCCAAGACAGTTCTAGAACCACAAATCTGGACCAGAGAGCACACCCCAGCCAGGACTGACCTCTGAATTGGCTTCAGGTACAGATCCTCCTTCTTGCCAGGTGTGTAGTTTGGTCCCATGATTCTGACTTTCAAGCCAGTTGAGACGAGACCAGAGAAGACACGTCCAAAAGCGTAGAAACGTCCCTTGTCAGAGGTTGGCACCATTTTAGAGATGTACATCATCAGGGGGCCTTTGGGGTCACAGTTCTTAATACCTGGGAGACGGATCAACTTCGTTCAGTACCGTTTCTTGCATTCGGTATGCGTGCCCTGTTCCCCCACCCACCGCCAAACCCCAACACAAGACCTGTACCCAGTGCTGTCCCAGACTGTTGACTTCTGTCTGGACAGTTGGCAAGCCCAAGATCACATCGCCAAGAGATCTTTCAAATGAACACAGGCTCAGCCTGAGCCTTTGGCATATACCCTGACTACTCTCCAGTCACTTAGCTACTCACTCCTCCAGGGTAGTCACCCTCACTCCTCCAGGGTAAAGCTAGTAAGCTTGTTTCATCCACATTAGAAAAGCTACAGACTCAAAAATTACAGGAGCTACTGAGCTGTGAACTTGGAAAACAAGACGGCTACAAGTATTCCAGAGCACTGAGCACTTAAGTGAAGAGAGGCCTGGCAGCAAAGCAGCGGCTCATCGTACCTATGGCAGCCTCATCATCAGGGGGTCCCTCGTAGAGCAGCTCACAGCGGTACTTCTGGGCTGTGACAGGAGAAGGCAGGTGAATGGTGATCATCTGCAGCA
The DNA here is from genome assembly GCA_013401065.1 of Cepphus grylle. Taxonomy (NCBI): domain Eukaryota; kingdom Metazoa; phylum Chordata; class Aves; order Charadriiformes; family Alcidae; genus Cepphus; species Cepphus grylle. The sequence goes on from VZUD01000257.1 coordinate 15,540, forward strand.
GGGCATCTCCGGCAGGCAGCCACCGCCTCATCACGGCCTGAGCAGAGATCAGAGGAGTAAGACCTAGCCTGTTGTTCACAACCTTCCCTTCCTTCCCCAACCGCCAAGCTGCCAACAGCTCCTTCCCACCCAAGGAGGGTTTGTAGCTGCTTCCTAAGTTAACACAGTTGGAGCAGCACAACTACTCATGTCTTCCCCACGGACACTTCAGACCCGTCTCACCTTCAGCAGGGGTTTGCCCTCCTTGTCCTTATCTTCACTGTCAAGCTTGATGTCCAGTTTCTCAATCAGTTTAGCCGCCTCTTCTTTCTTGAAGTTCATGATTGCATCGAAAACCTGGAACAACAGGAGCAGTCATGAATGTCGCCGGTGACCCAGTTTGAAGCAGCAGCACAAACGCCTCTAAAGAGAATCTCTGTTCTTGCTCATCACCCAGCTGAATCCATCTGGAGGCTTCAGACACTTGCCTGCACAATATCTACCACCAGCTTCTCTGCTCCCATAGAGTAACGAGATGTGTCAGATATTTAAATTTCTTCAATCAAACAAGTCAGGTCAAAGTGAAGAAATTTTCCATCATCATGCACCATAACTGAAGCAGAGAGAAGAAGGCACCAGCAAGGGCTGAACACTGAGGAACTCACCTTGAAGATGGGGTCAAGGATGAGCTGGCAGAAGGTCCTGGGCAGTTTCTTTCCATCAGGGCTGGTAGCGGATTTGCTGAACTTGCCAGTAGCAGGATCAAAGTATCTGGAGAAAGAATAAATCAGACAAGTATCAATGCTCAGTTCAGCTGCAGAAGCGTGGCTTATTCTGCTTGCTCAGGCCAGAGGAAGAGCTACTGAGTAAGAGCCATCTTCATACTTTCCCCCACCATTCTCAGGCTTTCAGAACTCACCAAAATGCATTTAACTCATGTTGCCAATGCACCATCCCCTCCCTGTTTATCTATGCGTTTCCTATTCTGCAAAGATTTCACAGGAAACAGTTCTTTTGCTAGCACAAGGACCAAGTCACCGAGACAGGCGCAACCACATCCTCCCCACTTACCCATCTGCTACACCATCAGGGTGCAGCCACACAGAGCTGATGTGGAATTAAAAGCAACAGCCGCAATTCCTCACCTGTCTCCCCACAGCTTCTTCATCATGTCTTCTACTTTCTTGGCACGCTCAGATGGACTCAGCTGGGCATCACCCTTGGCAGCAAACTTTGCAACGTACATTTCAGCAAACTGTTTCAGAGTGAAAGCCCAGCCGTGCAGGCCAGAACCGAAGCCGACAGTACCGAGCACTGGGTCAATCTGAAAGGGAACAGGAGAGCTGGGTTACAGAGGAACAGCAGAGGGTGTTACAGCCACAGGGCATTACAGCAGGCAGCTACTCCGTCTCAAACAACACTCAGTACGGCTCCACGAAGAGTTTCAAGCTGGAGCTTGAGATCTATGGGATGCTCAAGCAGCTCTGAGACAGTGGCCACCTCCAAGGTCCAGGGACAGCCTGGCCATTTTAGCTTTGTACCACAGAATTACATCGGGTTTTCATCACTTTGACCAGCTCAGACAGCCCAGCCTAGATTTGTGTGCGGGTAAGATTCCTGTCCTTCACAGGGAGACTCAGCAATGCATGAAAACCTGCGACATGCAGGGGAGTGCTCAAGGGGAACAAAGTGCAAGCTTATTCTCAGAACTGACAGCCCTGCTCACTACCCCGGAACCCAGCGGGGAGCGGTGCTCAGAGCGCAGGGACTGGCAAACACCTACTGGCCTTCCATTTCAGAAGACAGCCAGGGGAGGGATGCTGTGGAGGAGCCTAGGATCTCGTGTCACCCAACATCACGGATGTGACGCGGGCAAGAAGGTGTCCTACAAAACAAGGGCACCCTTGGTAAAGGGACAAAATACTTTCTTGTATTTGTAGTCTTTATTTGCTCAAGCCTTGAGCTAACAGAGAGTTTGGAAAGAAAGCTGGTGAAAGCTCCAAACCAGCACGAGCCTGGGTAATAGGGGCACCTTTGTTATTCTACTCTCACTTCTTCATTTGAGATAGAGCCACAACTGCTCCCTCCCACTGACTTCAAACACAGCCTTCCGCTTACCATGATATTTCCCATGGGGCCACTTTCTCCTTCTCCATACGTGGAGATAATGACGTTCACGTTTTCCACGATGCGCTGGAAGGTCTGGTACAGCTCTTCTGGCTCCAGCTGCAGCTCCAGCAGTGCTCGGTCCATCTTGTTCATCATCAGGACAGGCTTGATCCTCTCGGCAATGGCCTGACGCAGCACAGTCTCTGTCTGCACGCACACGCCTGCCAAACACAGGGGAATTAGTTATCCTCGTCTTCAAACTCGCCCAACATATGCTCCAATTGCGTGTGGCTGCAGAAAACCTTACCAGAGACACAGTCTACAACAACCAGGGCACCATCAGTGACACGAAGAGCAGCAGTGACCTCCGAAGAGAAATCCACATGCCCAGGAGAGTCAATCAGGTTGATCAAGAAACCAGAACCATCCTTGCTCTGCTTGATGAAGGCCAAATCATTTTCAGAGAGCTCATAAAACAGGGAAATAGCTCTGAAAAAAAAGGAAAGCTATTGAAATTATTATCTACACATTACTCCTCCCCAATGCTTAGAAACAGCCTTTTATCCCGCACAGGCAGCTGCGCCTGGGCTTAAAGGCTTCCTAAAGCGTATTCCTGGGGGGCCAGTGTGGGAGATAACAAGGAGCGCAGACTAAAATCTGCCTTTCCTATGCTTTTCCCAAAGCATAACCTCTTCTGAAACCATAATCACTTCTGACTCCATGCCATTTAAAATGCCCAAAAAAGGTTCCATTTCTTTCAGTCAAGGATTTATGCTTTTTCTAGCAGGCCTAACTGCCCTTTTGATCCTTTTTGATGCTCCTCAGGGTCCTCAAACAGCCCATGGTGACACAGCTGCCAAGTACATCGCCAGAGATGCTCCCAAGAGAGTCTCCACACCGCATCCATGGGACTCCAGCGGACATCAGCCACATCCAACAGCACCAGTGCTAAAATGGAAGGCTGAAGCTCCCACTGCATCTACTTCCCAGTGGCCACCAAGCCAGCACTCTCTGATTCACCACAAGCCCATCAATACTCGCTCTTTCATTTACGCAATCCTCACGAGCAAGAGAAGAGCTTCTGAACTAGACCAGAGAAAGCCTAATGCTGTCTTCTTTCATCTCACAATCAAACCAGCAGAGGATTCAAAGCTCCCCTGAGCTCAGACCCCACAGCGGGAGTGGTGAGGTGTATGACGGGAGGGAACTCACGTTGATTTGATGGTGATGCACCGTTCCTGCTCATCCTTCCTTGTGTCGGTGAAACGGGTCTCCCCCGCGCGGGCAGAGGCAATGATACCAGCTTTGCATACTAGAGAATCAGTCAAGGTTGATTTGCCGTGATCAACGTGGGCAATCACAGACATGTTTCTGATGTTGGCCTTTTTGTCCATGATGGCCCGTATCTGGTCTACTGTGAAGTTCACCTTGAAGAATGAGAGGAGGGTGGGGGGAGAAAAACACAGGGTATGTAGAAACGGCTTTGGCAGTTCTAGGCAACTCAACTGTGCTGGTCTGAGGACACCCAAAATACCTGCTATCGTCACACTGCCACGCATCCTGCCCGTGCAGCCTGCGCGACAAGCCAACCCGCAGCAAGGGCACGGCAGACAGCGGCGTTGCAGGGCCCTGGGCCTGCAGTACCAGCACCCAGCGCCCTCCGGCTCAGCGTCCCTCAAACTGCCGCAGCGTCAGCTGTTCCTTGAGGCAAACCCCGACTAAAACCGGCCCCTCACTGGGTCGCTGCTCCGCGACGGGTGGGTGACAGCCCGGTGCGCCGCTCGGTTTGTCCCCGAGCCGGGCCGCAGCGTTACATAAGGCACCGCAAAGGCGTCAACGCCGCCCCGGTGCCACATCACCGCCGCCACCCCTCCCTGCGGGGCAGCCCGGGCCCTACCGCACCCCGGCACCGGCAGAGAAGCGCCCTACAGAGGTTGACACGGACCCCCGGGGTCGCCGAGCCCCACCCGCCGAGCAACGGCCCCGACTCTCCCCGGGGACAGTCCCCTCCCTCCCGGCTCGCCAGCCCCACCCCTCTCCCCTCAGCAGCGGCCCATCCCGCCGCGAACAGGCCGCTGCCGCCGCCGGCACCCGCGGGCCCTCCCGGGGCGGCCATCCCCACCGATCACCGAGCGCGGTGCCCGCTCAGCCCCCCCGGGGCGGCGGCGACCCACGAGGACTCACCATGGTGGCGGATGGCGGTGGATTCTACGGGGCGGGGGGGGTTCCAGCAATGGCGGCGGCAGCAGCCCTGTCTCGCTGGCGAGCGCAGAGCGGGCGGAAGAGGACGCTGACGTCAACCGCCCCCTTCTTATACGACGGCGCCGGCCGGGGGGCGGAACTTGCGCAGCCGGTGCGCAAAGCGCATGCGTAGCCGCGCCTCTCTGGCCCGCAGCGGCGGGTAGGCTCTATGGTTGGGAGGACTGTTCCGCCGGGGCGGGACCACGTGACCGTGCACCGGAACTGCACCGGGGCCTGCGGGGACCGGCAGCGCCCGCCCCACCACGGCTCTGCCCGGCGGGACCGGCAGCGCCCACCAGCCCCAGCCGGGAGGGGGCGGGGGAAAGTCCTCCCCACCCGCTGCCGGTAACTCGGGTGGGAACCGACATGGGGCAGCAGAGGCGATACGGCCACCGCGGGGCGACGCCGGTGCAGGCGGCGGCGCCGTCGGTGTCGGAGCAGTAAGGGCCGCCGGTCGCACCAGAGCGGCAAGCGAGGCCGGGGTCCCGGCTCCTAGGTGGGAGCCGGGAGAGCAGAGCCCGGTGTCAGCGCAGGCACGGCTGGGCCCTGCCCGCCCCGCCCCGCCCCGCCCCGCCCCTCCCCGCCGCCCGGTCCCTCCCCGCCGCCCGGTCCCTCCCCGCCGCCGGTGGTGCGCGGCCCCGCAGCGTCCCCGCGCTGCGCATGCGCGGGAGGGAGTGGGGGTGAGAGGTGCTGCAGCGCCCCCTGCCGGCGGGGAGGAGCGCGGCGGGGGCGCCACAACCGGGACGGGTTTGGATCCCGGGATAAGTTACCGGCCGTCGGGGTTCCTGCCGCCACCGGTTGGATTAATGACTTTTTCTAGGCTGGAAGGGAGCCTGATTAACGTATTGGCCTGCCTAGGAAACTAGCTAATTGCCTTTTTGTTTAATTAGCTCGTAGAGTTGACGTCAAGGAGGGAAAAAAGCTGGAAAACCTTCTCGGGGTGCACCCCAACTGCTGGGGTTCCCCCGGGATCTCAGCTGGGGAGGACGCCCCTGTCCTCGTCTGGAGCACCCAGACCCCGGGGGGAACAGCACCGGGTGGGGGGGAGGGAATTCGTACCCATGCAGGGAGCAAATTAAAAATTGCTTGGAGAGACTGCGTCCTCCCCAAGTGCCCATGGGGGGCACAACGGCTGAGCTGTGCGGGAGGGCTGCGGGATCTCAGCTATGCCATGGCCACCGGGCAGGTTGGCTTTGTCCAGGAGGTGCCATGGTGGGAGCATGTCTGAGGGGACGGCATGGCAGAGGCCATTGAGGTGCAGGGTTGAGCGGCGTCCCTCGCTAGCAGAGGACATTGGAGGGTCTGGCAGCCCCGAGATCCAACAGGAAAATCTGCCATTTGCAAGTTCAAGTAGAGGCTGAGGAGGAGGAGGATGGTTGGGCCGATGTCCTTTCAGTGTCTCTGATGAAGGCATAGACCCAAAAACGCTGGGTTTGGGGGTTCTCTGCAGTGTTTTCTCTTCAGAAAAGCCTACGAAGAATCACAGAATCATTTTGGTTGGAAGGGACCTTCAAGATCGTGGAGTCCAACCGTTAACCCAACATTGACAAACCCACCACTAACCCATGTCCCTCAGCACCACATTTGCCCATCTTTTAAATACCTCCAGGGCTGGTGACTCCCCCACTGCCCTGGGCAGCCTGTTCCAATGCTTGGTAACCCTTTCAGTGTAAAAATTGTTCCTAATATCCATCCTAAACCTCCCCTGACACAACCTGAGGCCGTTTCCTCTCATCCTGTCGCCTGTTCCTCGGGAGAAGAGCCCGACCCCCCCTGGCTCCCCCCTCCTTTCAGGGAGCTGCAGAGAGCGAGAAGGTCTCCCCTCAGCCCCCTTTTCTCCAGGCTGAACAGCCCCAGCTCCCTCAGCCGCTCCTCACAAGTTCTCCAGACCCTTCTCCTTATGCTCCAGACCCCTCACCAGCTCCGTTGCCCATCTCTGGACCTGCTCCAGCACCTCAACGTCTTTCCTGTGGTGAGGGGCCCAAAACTGGACATTTCCAGGTGGGGCCTCACCATTGCCGAGCACAGGGGGATGATCCCTTCCCACCTGCTCTTCAAAATCATCTCCCGGTGAAAACACGAGCTATCGGATCCGCTTCTCCCCCATTTTCAGGACAAAATTCAGGACCGGCGGCCGCGGGGCCCGGCCTGAGGCACCCACCTGCCGCCATTTTGGGGGCCCAAACCGCAACAACCACACATCGCTCCCGGCGCAGGGGGAATACCGGCCGGCCGGTCGCTCGCCCTCAACCTCTTGCTCGCTGCGGGGGTCACCTCCGGCCCCGCTCCGGCGGGTTACGGCCCCAGAAGCGCCCCTCACCCCGACCCCGGTTTTGCGGGGCGCTGTCCCTTTAAGACGCCCGCGAAGGCGGGGCGGGGCGGGGCTACTGCGCCTGCGCGGTCGGCCGGCGGCTGGCGGGGAGCGGAGGGCACGCGCGGATTGGGCGGCGCGCGCCGCTGGCGGCTCCTCCCCCTCCCCCCTCCGTGAGGGGGCGGGGTACGTCACGTGACTCCGGCGGCGGCGGCTCCCGGCGCGGTGGACGCTGGAGGCCAAGATGGCGGCGGAGCTGGTGGAGGCGAAAGTGAGTGAGCCGTGCCCCCGCCCCGCCGGCGGGGCCCGGGGTGTGTCGGGCAGAGTCAGGCGGCTCCCGGTGGGGGGTACTGCGGGCGGGCGGTGCGGTGCCGGCCCGGGCCCCGGCAGTGGCAGTCGGGGGGGGCGGCGCCCCGGGTCCGCCCCCTCTTCCCCCCCCTCCCCCATTTACCTCAGGGGCTGCCCCGCCCCGGCCTCCGGGCCCGGCCGCGGCCCCCGCCGGACCCCGGGCCCGGCCCAGCCCGGCTCGCAGTCCCGGGGAGCCGCCCGCCCCCGGCCCTGTCGCCGGGCCTCCCCCGCAGTTAATTCTCGGTGATTAATTAGTGCAGGTGGCTTCTCCCCGCCGCCCGGCGGAGCTCCTTCCCCCGCTCTCTGGGCCCTTTGCCTCTTCCCTGCAGAGACCCGGGCCGGTCGTGCCAGCCCGGCCCTTCGTGGCCTGCCCTGGGCTCTCCGGCCGGTTCGGGGGCGCGGAGTGGAGCTGTCCAGCCGGGCCCGGCGGGAGGAGGGCCCGGGAGCCATCGGGCCCGCGTTGCCCGTCTCGCCGCGGGTGGGGGGATGGCGGTGGGACAGGGACTGCCTAGTGTTGGGGTAGAGCCGCCGTCTCTCCATGATGGGGAGGCTGGGGCGGCCTCTGGGGCTCCCTTGTGAGGTGAAATGTCTTCACAGCGACCGTGCCTGAAGTTGCGTTGTGATTCCAAGGTGTCTTGTGCACGCCGTTGGGGCTTTGGTTGGGGGGAAAGGGCCCGCGCTTTGCTGTGGGATTCTCCTTTTCCCGCCGGGTCCCTGTTAACTGTCCCCTCTCTGGAAGTCAGGGCGTCTCCGTGTCCTGCTGCTGGTGCAGAGGAACAGCTGGTGGCACCTGAGTGGCCTTCACCCATCGGTGTTAGGGGGAGGCTGGTGCTGAGGGTGGTACTGACCAACGCCAACACATAGAGAGTGTTTAGCGCCTGCAGGATCATCTCATCGGTGAGGATGTGGCTAGCTGGTTGCAAAAATATGATTTGGAGAGGCTTGTTTTAGGAGGCACTGCTTTCTTCCTGCTCTTGGGCCCTTCTTGGTGTTGGACTCCAGAGGAGGTGATATGCTTCCAAGGCATCGTGGTTGCCCCCATAGTGGGTGTTTGATGGGCTCCTTGCCATTCACATGCAGGGCTTCCTCAGGGGGAGGAATAGACTCGAGTGTTAACGATCTCAGTAGTTAATGGTATCTCTCTACCGCTCACGCTGTTGTGCAGGTCCAAGCTTCAGTGATGGGTTTTCTTTGCCTGAAGCTTGTTCTTGTATTACTGCTCAAATCTGGTCATCTTTCTGGACCTTAAATCCTTCTAAATGTAAACTACAGAAGCTCAAACTCCACTTTACGCACTAGCAGTCCCAAGTGACCGGTGGTGAAGAAGCAGTGAGTGCAGGAGTACCTGTCTCCTGTGACTTCCCTGGTGCCACACTGTTGAAGTACTTATACTACCTTGACATATTTATTTTTGAGGATAAATTGCATATTTGCAGAATGCCTCAGAGAGGACAGTACATTCTCCATTTTGGAGAAAACTGAGACACAGAAAATAGATTTCTCCAAGATCACACAGGTGGTACCTAGCAAAGCAGTGACATGAATCCAGGTCTCTTGAATCCTGACTTTCTGGCAATTAAACATCCTTTCTTTCCTCTTTAAAGTTATCTGCCTTTTTCTCTCTCATCAAAAGTATTTTGGGACACGTTACAACTGCTAAAAATTTTAACTACGGCCAGTGACATTTGTGGAACATCTTTTGGGCTTCCAGATTAAATGACAGATTTCATGGAAAAGGAGAAAATAAAATGGCATTTTCTCTATAGTCTAATTCCCACACGTGCAAAAGCATCTGTTAAATGGTTCTGGAGTTAGAAATAGCTTTCTTAATTTAAAATAAATAAATAAATCCAAAGTGTTTTATTCCAGGAAATTACAAGACTACTGTTAACTTCCACAAAAATCTGACTTTTATGCTTTTTTGGGTTTTTTTAAATTATTATAATTTATCCACAAACGAGAGTGGAGTATAGGTTGGAGAAGAGACACCTGCTGGGTCTCAGCTTCTGTTTGGTTTTGGGTTTTTGAGATTTTTTTTTTTTACTGTGAGACAGCTGGGGTTTCTTCTTGAATTCCAGGGTTTTCCACAAACCAGGAAGGATATCAAGTGAATACATGTGCATACCTGTCACGTATATTTTCAGGGCAGCTTGAATTTTAAAAAACATCTCCTTGATAAGTTTGTCTAGCACATTCATAATGCTGCTTTGTCATAAGAGAGAACTGAAACAATCTCACCAGCCTCTAGCAGTAGTTTTAGCAGAAATAATTTCTAGTTCTTAGTCTGATGGAAAGCTGCCATACAGTGCAGCATGGTCTTTGAATCTGCTGACAGTTACAGGCCTTCTGAGTTTCCACAGCAGCAAGAGAGCAAATTTTTGAAGATGGAGATAGTTTTGTTGGTTTGGTTTTTTTTTTACTGGTTATCAGAACACTGAAATTGATAATACCGGTGCAACCGCAAAGGCAGCTGCTGGCTGTGATCATGGGGGAGAGCTTGGCAAAGCACCCAGATAGAGCTTGTAGGCATTGTTCTCATGGGAACGTGTTCTCTGTTTAATAGTCTTTTAATATTTTTCCCGTGGTCTAAAATGCATGATATTTTTTTAAAGATCCTGCCTGTGTATGTAGGAAGGATTCTGGAGGGTTTTTTTTGCCCATGCAGATAATATACAGGTGCCCTGAAATGCAGTATGAAAGGACTGGCATTCCCAGTTCACTTAAATGTCACCTGCCTTCCAGTTCACATTGATTTTCTTCCTTTACTTCACTCTAATAACATTTTAGATGAAGTTTTTAATGCAGCTCTCTTACCCAGAGGTGCCCGTGAAGTCTGGATGTTTCGAGGCTCTGTGCTAAAGGACTTGATGTGCTCTTTCATGTGTGGGGCCTGCGGGTTGAGATGTTTTCCTTTGTGGTCACTCTTGCTTCCAGTCAAACTGTCTTGAGGATACTTAACATTTATCACAAGTGATTTGGTGACTATCGTGGTGTTTCTCCGATTTTGGTGATATTTCAATTAATGGTCTCCTTTGCTCAAAGAAGCACCTAAGAGATGGGATGCTCATCAGGTGAATAACAGCTCATTTGAACAGAAGGTTTGGTGTCTGTCTTATAAGGGATTTTTTAGTATTTTGCATTCCAGTTATAGAGTATAGTGCAAACTGACACTTTGCCTTTTTATAACTGTAAGAACATTTTTAATTTTTTATCCCCTAGAACATGGTGATGAGTTTCCGAGTCTCAGATCTTCAGATGTTGCTGGGTTTTGTTGGCAGGAGTAAAAGCGGACTTAAACATGAACTAGTCACCAGAGCATTGCAATTGGTCCAATTTGACTGCAGCCCTGAAGTTTTCAAGAAAATTAAGGAGCTCTATGAGACTCGCTATGCCAAGAAGAGCTCTGAAGTCACGCAGCCTCAGCCTCAGCAGCACCGGTCTCCCGAGGCACTCTCCATACATTCATCGTACGACCGCGGGAGCACGGTTGCTCGGACTTCTATCTCCACTACTAATATTGACTATCCTGCGCTCTATGGAAAATACCTTAATGGACTGGGAAGGTTGCCACCCAAAGTTGCAAAGCCCGAAGTTCGGCTGGTGAAACTTCCCTTCTATACGACCCTGGATGAACTGTTGAAGCCGACAGAATTAGGTGAGTTTTCAAGATGCTGGTGCATTTGTGATGGACTTGATCTGGGAGAGAAAAGTAAAACAGGTTTAAGTGTCAAAAAGGTGACAGTGTTTGCAAGGATCTGTAAAGTCGCGTGACAGAGGAGAGACTGATTAATATGGTGGTGGATGCCTTTCTCTCCCCTCATACTTAGAGTTTAGAGAAGAATATTTATATCTGGGTTTTTTTTTTCCCTTGCCTTAGAACAGGAATGTGGTCACTTTGAGATGTAATTTGAAAGCCCCTCTTGTTTGGCTGTAGCTTTCATCATTTTCCTTGGAAATGTGTTGCACGTTGCAGTCTTTTGCTGTGAATCATAATCTGTCTTCTGTCTCCATAATTTGGCAGTATATTGATGAAGATCTTTCTGTGTTGGTGTCACACCTGTGCATAGCAAGTATGCTGGCATATTCTACATTAATGCTGTTTTTCAGTGCTTAAAATACAGACCTAAAGCCTCCTATGGATGAAAGAGGGTCGTACACACATCAAACAGTATTTCTGGTTCTCTTTTTTTGTGCTTGTCACTGTTATTTGCGTGTGATGCTGTGTATTTTGAGGGGCAACTAGGAAGACTGGAAGAAGTGCTTTTTTCCCCACGCTGGGGCTAGCAGTCTGATTTTCTCATTATTTTAATTCTGAGAAACAGTGACTATTGTCACGGATGTTAAGTATAATGTTCTCATAGCGAAGACTGCGTATGGAGAGGAGAAGTATCATTGCGGTCTGCTGAGCCTCGGTGTCTCAAAGTCAATGTGGTGGCATCAGGCTTCACTACTAAATGAACCTAGAACTTGGGAAGCTGGTCTGTCTTTGAAAAAGATGTTCAATGTGGATTGGAGGGAAAAAAAGAAGAGAGATGAAGACATGATTGTGCAAAACAAAAAAGACTAATTCATCAGAATTTATGTAATTTTCACCTTCATTTAGAGGCATTAAATATGTTAATGCTGTGACCATTAAAACAGTCGAGGTGTGACTGCCAGCGTAAAGCTAAAATATTTTAAATGTTTTTTGGGGAATGGATTAGTTCAATCTTAAATGTGGGGTGGCATTTGTCAGTCAGGAACGCAAATGTAGTCTTTTGAAGGAAAACAAATTTTCAAGCAGTGGAAACATCCAGGGAGAGGAGAAGAGCCTGGATATATGTTGATTAACGGATTTTGTTAAAAGTTGACATTAAATTTGCTATATCAGATCAGAACTGAGGTCTCATTAAATTTAGTGTCTCATCTCTGTTAGCTGACACCTCCCTCGGGTCAGCTTGTTCCCTAAAGCATATTTGACTAATTTTTCTTCTTGATGAGTGTTTTCTGCTTAACAGCGGGGGATTGGTGGCGAGTAGCTGGGTATGAGCAGATGTTCAGTCTTCGTGGTCCCAGTCAGCTGTGCAGAACCTAACGACATCTTCTAGACACTTGTTTTGTTTTCCCAACCTGGTGACCTGCAACTGTAATTCCTTCTGCCTACACCAATGGGAATAAAGGAGCATTTGTTTCTCTGTAAAACTGGGATTGTTTCACCACTGCACAGATATTGGCAGCTCCCCATTGCTACCTGGAACAGCCGGGTGCTGGAATAACTTCTGATGTTAGAAGTTATGCTCCTGTGGGGCTCTGCTTAGTGTGGAAGGACAATAAAACAAAGGAGTCTGAGGGAAATGGTGTGGTTTTCCATATGGAAGTTGCACCAGTTCATGCTTTGTTTCCCAGATTTCCCATTCCATGTAAACTCGTAGCATGGAAGTACCCAAAAGAGATTTAAGATCTCAGATCCATTTAGAAACAGGCTGCTGTTGTAGTACCCCATTTCCCTAGGTGACAAAAGAGGTATTTTAAGCATATAGCCATGGTGGGAGTAGGGGAAGCTTAATTTATATGTTCTGGACTTCAGTTGGAAGCACCTTTATTAATGAAAAGGCTTTCTTGCCTCTTTGAGATGATTGCCTTGAGGTCAAAGGTGAGGTGGGCGATGCCTAATTTGGTCTGTAGGCAAGCGGATTCCCTGAAGAACTATCAAATTACTATTAGACTTGTAGTCAAAGGTGGCTCCAGCTAAAAGCAGATAGATTAGGTCCATTGCAGACCAGCTAATATCTCATATTTGGTAACCGCGTGCACAATTTCAGTCAATTTAAGTATTGAGTTTAGCATCTGAGTTATCTACATGAGAACAGCTTCTGCCGCAGCTTTCTGGTTTGGTCGAAGGATGTCAACATGAAAGAATTCTTCTAATTTACTGAAATCGCCGCAATTCTCTTGGGTAGATAAGCCTTAAAATTAAGATTGATCAGAAACCTTTTTAGAGGGAATGAATACTAATATCTTTCCTGCATTGTATTTTAAGTAGCTAACAAGCAGGGCATTTATATGAGCTCTGTGGTTTCTGAGCACCTTGCTGGTAAGTGTACTTATCCTCTGGCACCTTTTTGGGCAAAAGCAGTGTGAATATAGTTTTTGACAGTAATGGTGGGCTGTAAAGATTTCCGAATGATTTTTTTGTTGTTCTAAATGTTCGCTGTGGCAGCCTGTACTCGCTGTCGATATTGAGGCTTCTGGTCTTCTCCTGGAGACACGCCAAAGGAGATCTTGTGGTGCAGCTGTGGGAGCAGAAGGCCATGTAGGTTGGGAGGTCCTGCCACTGTCAATGTAAACAGGATTTGTTTGCTTTTGTCCTTTTGATAATACCTGCCTTGCCGCGGTGGCATTGCTCTTCTGCCGCGTGGGAGTAGTAAAGCTGCTGCTCCAGCCACCTCCTCTGAAGCCCGACTCCAGTCGCTGTAAACAGGGCCACCGATTTTGTGGCAAAGGCGACTGCCTTCCCCTGGCTGCAGAGCAAACAGTGCTGTGTTGGGTGATCTCCAAGGAATCCCAGCAAAAGCACGTGCTCAAACTGTTGCTATATCCACCTAAACAAACTGTGGTGTGCGTTAAAATGAGGGCTTCCACTGCTTACAAAAATAAAAGATGTCATACAGTCAACTTGCCTTGTCTCCTCAGGCTCCCACGGGAACAAATGACCTTCAGACTAGTCAGAGTAGTTCCAATAGCCAAGAAGGAAAAAAAAACAACCCTATATATTGTATTGTGCCCTGAGGTGGGCTGTTCTGGAGGTGCAGGGATGTGAATGAGGATACACAACAAGCTCCTCAGCCCTTCAGAAGCCTCTCACCAGCAGCTCATCTCTGGGTGATCTGCCCTTGGGATCTCCAGCCACAGTGATGACAATATGGTCTCTCTTTCCTGGGGGTATATAATGCCTTTAGAGAGTTTGACCAAAAAAGTATAATAGTGAGGAATGCTATGTTTAAAAACAAACAAACAAACAAAACAAAACAACCCTTGTTGCAGGGAAACCCTAAAACCCAAAATCAGCATAGTCCTTATTTTGCATGGCATGGTCCAACCTGCCAGATCGAGAGCTGCAGAACTGCTCAAAATGGGAATCTATTGCAATCACTTTGGGCTAAATTCTTGAAAATGGTTTGCCAAGTCATTTTGGGTTTTGGAAGTTTTATGTCTTGATTCATTCCGAGGATTGCTGATCGAGCTCAGTCTTCAAAATTGATTTCCTGCTATTGGCAACTGTTAAAATAAATTGATCCCAGCAACCGTTTTACAAGGAGCTGAGTTGTGTACTGAGGCATCTGTCCTGGAGAAAGGATGAAACTCGGTTATCTTAAAATATTTACCTTTAAAAAACTGTAAATTTCTTTTTCTGTCTGCTCAGCAAAGAAATGAATAACTGATTAGGTACCCTAAAAATGTATCTCCTGCAGCGTGACTTATTTTCCAGCATTCAGATTTTGAAGGAGAACTGGGTCTTTACACAGGGTGTAAAGTCTTTGGGGGAATGTTCTCTTGCACTTTTCTCCGAAGCATCCAGTTCCAATTGCTGTTGGCAACAAGGTGTGCATGGACACATCCTGAGTACATATCTTTTTAATTTTTGTTTTCCCTTCGGCTCATTTTTGTCCAGGTAACACTGGAGTGCTTTGTGTGACTCTCCAGCAGCTTTCTGTGAGCACAGTTTAGCAGCACCCCTCGATTCTTGCCCGGAGAAGGGTCTTTCACAGTAAGAAATAAAGAAAACGAGGAGCGTGTTCTGCTGCCGCTCATTTCTCTTACTCCCTGCACAAAGAGGAGAGTTGTTAACTAAGTAGCATTTTTTATAAAAGAAGGGTGAGCTGATAATAAATGCAAAATAACATATGAACAACTTCTCAGTTTTCCTAATCAGGCTTGCTTTGTCTTCGTGTAGGTCAACAATCAGGATGACGGTGTGTCTAGAGACAGTTATTTAAGCAACAATATTAAAATGATTTGTTGTTCTTATCATTTATTCATCACTTTATAAAAATAACAGTCCTTATGAAATGCTTTACTTCTTGATCGTTGTTTTGGTCTAGAGACATTTGGATGGAAACTGGAATTAAATTAAAAGCCCATAAAGATACCTTAATTTTATTTATTTTTTTCTGAAAGTCTTTTTTGCATTTTTAAAGCTGAATTACCAAAGGGAAGTATCCGTAGTTGGTAATCAAGTTTGTCGCTGTGTCTTCCAAGATCTTAGAGCTGCTGAGGTTTTATCCTTCCTTCCTCTCTTATTCATAGACAGTAAAGCACACTTTTCTGCTTCTCAGATTCTGCTGTCTTGGCTTTGAATAAACTAGCAATTGAAGTGCTGCAAAGAGAAAAAAATCCAATTCTTGCTAAAAAGAAAAAAATAAAAGCTGTTTTATCACTTCCTGTTCTTTGTGTTTATCCCGTGACTTTCACCAGCTTGGGGCCTTGACTTCACTTGGATATGTGTCCTGACAATAAAATTTAGCATGTTTGAGTTTAATAAAAGGTACTCAGCGGAAGTCGTAACATAAGTTTTCCACATCTCAAGCTTAATTTTAGCCGTGTTAAATGCATTTGATCTTAAAATTGTGGATGGATAAAAGGCCAATTAATGCTGGGTTCTCAGTTAAGTGTTTCGGCAAGCGGAGTGCTGTAACACTCTGCCTATAAATGCACCCTCAAGGTCATGTGTTTGTAAGTCATGTTGTGTCTCTTACAGCTGTGTTTTGTGATGCCTTTTTATTATCAAAACTGATCCTTGCTGTTGCTTTCTTTCTTTTCCAGAATCGGTCTGATCAGTCCGGTGGTTTCATGCTTTCATGTCATGCATAAATCTCTTCTTATGCTTGAGTTCTAGTCTCCACACTCTGATGCCACTTATGGTTTGTTCTTGTACGAACACATGACCGTTGGCTCATTGATTATTTGAGGGGAGGAAAAATTAAAAAAAAAAAAAAACAACAACAAAAAAAAAACACCCAAGTCCAAATCCACTGTGTACTGTCAGCGTGCTCACTAGCAAAACAGGCAAGGAATAAATGTGCAAAGCTGTAATCAAGGGTAGATTTACCAAAATTAATGATGATTGGAGTTCTCGTACAGCTGTATGAGAGAAAACAAGACTTAGAGGTAAACATAGCTCAGAAGATAAAAAAAATCACCTTGTGCTTAGCAATGTAAGAAGAGCTAGTTATTATCAGTTTGATGATCAGTCTTTTTTTTTTTTTTTTTTTCCCCTCTTCAGTTCCACAGAGTAATGAGAAGCTTCAGGAAAGTCCGTGCATTTTTGCATTAACACCAAGACAAGTGGAGTTGATCAGAAATTCCAAGTACGTCTCATTGTGTATTAACAGTTCAAGAAAACGTAGCTGTAGAATTCCTCTGTGTTCCCTCTCTGTGGAAGCTTTTGTTCTCTGCAAGGAAACACAGTTTGTTTGAGGACATTAGCAGACAGGCTACTTCTCATGTAAAGCAAATAGCTTTGGGGGAGGTGGGAGGTACAATTTAACACATCTAAGTCCCTAAATTTCACTTTTGCTCCTCTAATCTTGCCTTTGAATAGTACATTTGGGCAGGAGAAGCGGTATGGAATTGTCGATGACCTAAATTCTCTGTTGCGCTTGTGTTGTGACTATTTGCAGATTTTTTTTTTTTCTTTGTATCAAAAGTTCAAAAGCTATACATGTAACACTGTTTGCATCTGAAAGAAAGCTTCCATGCTGTAAAGGATACTATAGTAACTGCATAAGAAAACGTCTTGCACCGATTAGGATTTACCCTGACCTCTGTTGTGATGCAATTTTTGATTCAAACAATGAAACGCTTAGGAGATGTCAGTGCAGGCAGTAAGGCTTCCTCTTTTGCTGACCTGCTCCCTTGGTCCTTGCTGCCATGAAAGGACAGTGATGCAGGAGAGGTCCTCCAAAACTAAGCATAAAACCTTTAAATGTTTCTCTTTATGGTAAAATCATACTGTGATCGTAGAGTCGGAGAAGGATGATGTTTCTTGAATATCCAGTAGGTGAACAGAAGCAGTGCAGGGCAAGCAGTTCGAAAACTTAACAGAAAGGAGATGATATACCACGGAAGTCGTTAAGGGTGATAAAAGACTACACGTGTTGTAGCTGATTTTTGACACTTTTTTCTCCGTATATTCAGATTTGTGAGAAAACTTGCCCTGTCAGTAACACAATGTAAATATGTCATAGCAGGGGTTTCAGTGAGAGTCTGTAATGGTCACTCAGCGCAGGTCCATCTTCTTCCGCTGCCTGTGGGTGGCATCCAGCTGTGTTCCCCCACATCTCAAACCGCTGCATCAGCTCCTGTCTGTCAGCTGAACGAAGGTTCTGTCCCTTGCACCCCCAAAATAAAAATAGTTATACTAAAACACGGAATTGGAATGTGAAAGGCTTTCAGAGGCAAATCCAGACTAATTTTGGGGTCTTACCTAATGCCTTACATCTTGTGCAGAAATTAGAGTATGTTTTACACCTGTGTATAAAGACTCCTAATAAAATACCCTTGTTCTGTGATACCTTTCCTGATACCAGTTGAAATCCTGTTACGAATAGCACTACTGAAGTTAGCAATACTAACAGTTGTTCTGCTGGTGCCATAATACTTGGTTTGCATGAACAGCTTTAGCTGAATAATTGAACAAAGGGAGTCTGGAAAGAAGACTGTCAGGTTGACTTGACCTTAAAACCTAGTTTTTGTAAATGCTTACAAATCAGCAAAAGGATGTCAGGCAAATTGATAGCTTTCACCCTTTACAGATTTGAAAACCCAGAGAAAGGCTGTAGGATGGTGCACTAGGGGAAAAAAAAATAAAAAACATAGGACCACTGATATTTGCAGGTGGAGTTGTTCAATTTAAATAAAATTGTGTAAAGTAATTCTTTAAAGATCTATTGAAAAAAAAAAGAACTAAAACTCTTGAGTCTGGCAAAAGTGATGTCTGGCTGGTTTTGGTTCTTCTGGTGTTTTTCTGGGTTGGGGGGTCTATTTTTTGTTTGTTTTATTTTTGTTGTTGTTGTGGTGTGGGTTTTTTTTACATAATTAATCTGAAGCTTCTGTTTCTTCTTTAATTAACTAGGGAGTTGCAACCCGGTGTGAAATCGGTTCAGGTTGTGCTAAGGTATGTTTGAGCATGGGGTTGACTTAACATCAGGTGCAGGACAGGAGAGGAGGGAACACGCTACCAAAATGTATTAACTTTCAGTGTGGTTTTCATAGCTACAAAGATAAATTAGATTCCGTGGTTTGTTCACATGCCTAACGCTGGCATCTTAAACTCTGCTTTCTAACCTCTTCCTACACATACTGCTTGAGTTAGTACTGCAGTAGAAAACAGCAGTGTGTTGGATTTTGCTGCGCAGGTATCGAGCCTGCATCCGATCTGGGAGAGCCGAGCGGAATTGGCTTTGCTTTGGCCAGACGAGGGAGCATGGGTTGGTGGGGTGATGGTTGGCTGCTGGTAGCTGTTGGTGTGCAGAGAGCTTTGAACATGCAAACAGCATGGGGATACTGAGAGATACATGTCGTTTCTTTACAGAATCTGTTACACAGACACTAGTTCTCCTCAGGAGGATCAGTACCCTCCGAACATTGCAGTGAAAGTGAATCATAATTACTGCTCGGTGCCGGTAAGTCAGCTCAGCCAGGAGGTCTGACATTGCAACTTTGGAAGTACTTGTGTAATTTAGAAAGAAATTGTTTTCCTGATGAATGCAGACAAGAAGCCAGAGTATAAAAGTACCCTGCTTAGTTTAAAGCTAATTTTCTAATGGATTAGCTATGTTGTTAATAAACCGTTCTTGCAAAAAGACTGCGCTTTGTCTGACTGTGCACCTCCCTTCTACTCCCCCCTTCGAAAACTGTGGGTGAGTAGAATTTGGTGAAGCTGATGAATAGATGTACCTACGTAGAAGCATCTTCAGTAAAAAAAAATGTATTTATTTAATCTTTCTGCCTTAGGGTTACTATCCATCAAACAAACCTGGAGTGGAACCTAAAAGACCCTGTCGTCCCATCAACCTCACCCATTTCATGTACTTGTCTGCAGCGACCAATCGCATCACCGTTACCTGGGGGAATTACGGGAAGGTACGTGCCGAATGAGATCACACAGAACCGCGCAAACGAGTGCAGGAGAGCAGCCTCGCTCATTCCTTCCCTTCCTTCTCTCACCAGAGTTATTCTGTGGGGCTGTACTTGGTACGGCAGATGACCTCGGCAGAGCTGCTGCAGAGGTTGAAAACCATTGGGGTCAAACATCCAGAACTCTGCAAAGCACTTGGTGAGTATGGCTGCGTCCGAGGTGGCGCGGGGAGGTCCGCTGTGTGCCTGTCAGACTGCAGCATTCCTACCAGCCAGGCTGCTTGAAATGTGCTCGGGAACAGCTGCCAAGTTTTATACAATTTCTTTCCTCCAGTTGTATCGAAACAGTCTTTTTTTTTTTTATTTGAACGGACTTGCTAAGCTGTATGTCAGTCGTGTGAAATTGCCCCCCACCTGTGTGCAAGTGCAGCGCTTCTGCAGCGCGCGTTTCTCGTGGCTCTGCAGAAGCTCTGAATCACTTTAGTTGGATTTAGAATTTGTCCCCAGGTCGTATCGTGGTGAGTGCCGCTGAGGGCCAGTGTCGTTGTGGCGCGAATGGCTTCATGCCTTCACCTGAGTAATTATGAGCTGACGAACATTACCACAGCACCTCGGCCTTGACCCGCACTATTTCCAAAGGAGATTTCTGGAGCAAGGGATCCTGGTGAAAATGTCCTGCTGCCCCAACCCCCCCGGGAATCCTGGGGGCTGGCAGTGGGATTTCACCACCAGCACTATCATATGCGTTGAGAGCTTCAGAGAAGAGATGATCCCGAGAGATGCTTATCCTAGACCACTCAGGTAAATCATCATGGTATGAGGCAAATGCAAAACATTATTGAAAATGAGGGGAAATGACCTTTCTAAGGTAGAATCTGACTTGCAGCTCGTGAGACTCTGGAGGATTTCCAGTTGTTTGATGTTACTGGAGAGAGCATTCTTACGATTTAGTTCTGCATAGAACTAACACCGTGGATTGTGATGGTCTTTAAAACATACTGTTCAGATCATGGACAACTCTTACGAGTATAATAAATATAATCTTGAAGACAGGTGGTAGTTCATAAGGGAGATGATGATTTCAGGCATGTCCAGTCTTCAGATGCCTAATGCGCATTGTGGGACGCGCTGCTGCTTCAGGCAGACTTTGGATCTTCGTCTGAAGTGCAGCGTTTCTGCAGCAGATGCTGAACCCTTCTAGAGCTGTGTGCCGCACCAAATAGTGTCCATGGCGGTCTTGATCACCTTAGACCACTCTGACAGCCAGCACTTAGTTATTGACATGAGAAATGAAAATTCCCATTTCTTAAATATCCACCATTCTCTGAAGCCCAAGGTACTGTCTGTGCTCCCTTTTTTGCTCTTCACCAGAACCTTAAATGAATTGAGCAGAGGCTGGCTTTTGAGTTGTCCTAAACTGCAGAGGATCCTCTCATTCTTCTCGGACCCTTCGCACTTCTTGAAACCCAGCTTAGCAGTACCTGCAGTTCCCTTTAAAGCGAGTGCTTGCAGGATGGCCTCTCAGTCTGAGAGTGGCAGGCAGAGGTTCTTGTCATGGTTTGGGCGGTTCTGAAGCAGCTTTCTTGCCTTTTCCACTCAGTAACAAGTGCATGGCTCCGGTTCTACTGAGTTAGATAACTAACGGCTTTGGCTGGACTTCGGGGCAGAGATGGGTTGCATTTGGTGACCTTAATTTAACCAAATAGGAGCATGGTCTTGTTTCAGTTCCTTTGGCCTGTTACTGCTTGGAGGTTGTTTGTACGTCTGAAACTGACACGCACAAGCAGCTTGTAAACTTTGCTTTTATAGCTCTGGTTGGTTCTGCAAATGGTTCCGTATCGCATTCATGGCAATATCCCTCAGCACTCACTAAAGGTATCCTTTGACTTCGGTCGCGTCTTGGGGCTGACTCATCTTCTGCATATGCTTCTGTTGACTTTAGTATAGGAACATTGTCTGAAAACAGAGATGCTTACATACATGGCTGTGGATCCAAAAGCCGTCCTAAGACAACTTCATTCTTATCGGGAGGTCCCAGAAAATGCCTGTTTCTCCTTCCCATGAATCATAGTAATTGATGCCCGGAGAATGCTCTTACAAAGAACTTTTACGAAAAATTAAGCTTGGATGAAAAGTCTCCTAATGTGAAGAAAACAACACCAACAACAATCTTGTGGGAATTTCACATCTGAGAAGTCACTCTCTAATTAGAGCTGTGCGTTGCAAAACTGCATGTAGCCTCATTGTCTGGAGACATCTTGTTATGATCTGAAAAGGTCAAAATAAATGGTTGACTTGCTCCAAAGAAAAATGGTAATGGAAGTGTCAAAGGCCTTTTCAGACAGCAGTGATAGCAGCAGCTACTCTTTAGGACTTGTATAGTAGTTTAAAGCTCATTTTCTGTGTTGATTCTGCACCTTGGTGCAGGACCTGCATGTGTGGGACCTGCACGTCTGCTGCTCTTTTTGATTTGCCTGCAGCTCCTCTGGGTTTTCCTTTCAGGACGCAGCAGCAGGGGCAGGATTCTCTGCCTCCTTTCCTAATGTCTGTTTCTTTACAAATATATGCTGGATTGCTGCTTGTGACTGGTTTTGCATGGCTGCCCTGCTCTCTGAGCCATCTGCCCTGGTACCTCTGGGTCTGGTTGTGGTTCCTGTGAAACAGTCTGCTGGAATAAATGAGCTGGCCGGCATATAAACTGAAGAGTTACAGCCCAGTAGCGCTAAGAGGAGGCTTGTTTATTTGATGGGGCAATGATAGGATGTGCTTCCCTGTCAATCTGGTGGTATCCCCTGTTTGCTTACTTCTGGGGGGACTTTTCTCTGAATTTCAAGGGGCAGGGGGAGGCAGTTAACCCTGTTCTCTTGCCACTGATCTCGGAAGGGAACGAAATCCATCGTGTTTATGCTAATGACCAGATAAGCCTAAACTGACTTCGTTCCAGAAGTCTTGCCATGTGCTAGAGCTCTGTCTGGCCACTCTTTCCCTCCCTGTGGGAAGTCGAGGTACGTGGGTGCCTCAGTCCCCTCCGAAGGGGGACAAAGTTAACTCCTAGTTGGCTGCCTTGGTGTAATATTAACGTGACAAAGCTGGTCAGCAGTGTGATTTCCTGTATGTACCCCAGCAGCCCAGCCTGTAGTTTGTCAATAAGAGATGGAGGGGTTGCTAAGAGAGCATTAACAGTGTAGCTAGCAGATAACATGCGGCTGGTTGTCCTCATGCCAACACCTAAGTCCACTCAGTCTCCTTCATTTGCTCTGCCTGGATGAGAGGCAGCACGTGCCGTTTGGCTGGGAGACCTGCGTCATTGGGAAGGGGGATCTGTAAGAAAATGTGAGCTTCCTCAGCCAATAAATACTCCAGCTGGCCTGCAGACCATGAGCTGCCTGCTCATCATGCACAAGGTTTTTGGCTAGCCAAGCAGCGTCTCTACTGAGCTCTGCAGGTTTCACAAGCCTGGTCCAATACAACAGTTTTCTGCCTCCTGTGTCCTCTGTCCCTGACTGGCAGAGGCTGTCATCTGGGGGGAGAATGAACTCGTACGCAGCCAAGAGCTGCCGGTGAGCTGCTTGACCTGTGCCTACACGTTGTTTCCAAGGTTTAAGTTTGCATCTGTTAAATTTTGTGCTCTCTACTCTTACTGCAGTAAAAGAGAAGCTACGCTTGGATCCAGACAGTGAAATTGCCACTACAGGTGTTCGTGTCTCTCTTATCTGTCCGGTGAGTCTTAGCAACATGTTTTAGTCTGTTTTTGTCACGAAACCTTTTTCTCCTGCCAGACCAGCTTTGTAAGCTAACAAACCTTTTTGCTTAGGAAAGCTAACAAAACTTTTTTGCTTAGGAAGAAGTGTCTGGTGATTGCTTGGGTGGGTTTTATTGCTGATCTTCTGCTCTTTGGTTCAACAGCTAGTGAAGATGCGGCTGTCTGTCCCGTGCCGGGCGGAGACCTGTGCACATCTGCAGTGCTTTGATGCAGTCTTCTACCTACAGATGAACGAGAAGAAGCCCACATGGATGTGCCCTGTGTGTGACAAACCAGCGCCCTATGACCAGCTAATAATTGATGGGTGAGTACATGCGCTGCTGTGTCCTCAACTCCTTTCTTTCCTCCACTGGGTGCGGCATCTTGTCTTTTGGTCTGTGCATCTGATTGAAATTCGCCTCAAAACAAAGTTGGAAGCTTATTCTGCTGCTGCATAATATTCTGACTTAATTGTCTCAGTGTGTTAGAGCAAGGCTTGACTGTTTGTCTGCCGCTCTTAGTTTTTGGATTACACTACGGTGTTTTGGAATTAAGCATTTAATACCTCACTCTTTTCATCAGGCTGATGAACCCGCACAACTAGCCGCCTTGGTTGACCGATATCATGCTGCATGGAATAAACCACTTTATAAGCACCCGATAAGGTGATTTTTGATAGGAAATATCTTCCTGTTTTCTTGTCGATGTGAGGCCCTCATCAGCTCACAAGCGATTCTTGGCATGCTGTAAATGTGATTGGGGGATCTTCTCTGCCAGCTATTAAACCGAACATCATGCAACATATAACCCCCGAGGTGGAGGTACAAATGCAGTATTTGGAAAGATTTTTTTGTACAGTCTGTGTGACTGTTCCAGTACAATTTCTATGGCCATTGTGAATATCTTGGTGCCAGGGATGGGAAGGATGCCTAAGTAGGAACTCTTTCTGTGTTTTGCATGCCTATATCGGGGAATAAAGCAGGAGGTTCAAACTGTTCACTGGAGGAACAGGATTAAAATGATTTGGGAACACTATCCAAGTTGGAGGTTTTGTAGATCTACCTGGGCCTCCTCTCCATGGTTCCTCTGGGGACACCCAGTGGTGGTTGATCCCTGCTAGCAGGCTGAGCCTGTGCAGCAGGGCCATGGGGTGCTCAGGGGGCCCCGGGGGCTCCCGGCTGGGGGTCACCAAGCCCCTGTGGTGTGGGCGAGGACACCAGTGCACTTGTCAGGTAAACGGAGTATGCTGGGAGGGAACTGGCTTTCGGTATAGCACTTCCAGAGTGGGTTTGTGAAGGGCAGACCACACAGTTTTGCCCCATCCATGCGTTTGGGTCTGTTTGCCATGCGGGGGCTGCTGCCTGCCCCATAGTGGGCCAGAAGGACAGAGCCACACCAGCATCCCTGTTTTCGATATTCCCAGCGAGGCAGCCCCTGTCTCTTCTGCACGAGGGATGTTCTCCTTCTACTGTCTCATTTTGAATGTGGCGTAGTTGGAGTGGTGCTGGAAAAGCACAGGAGGGAATTAAAGTAAAGTAAATTCCAAACAGCATTTGGAAAAGGGTGAGGCAAGAAAGGCATGGCCCGAGCCCTGCCAAGAGTTCTCCGGACATGAATTGGGGGAAGGTTGCTTTAGACTTAGCATTCAGCTTGTCATCTGGTTTTCAGTCCATCTGGGAATTGTGTTTCCAATACGTCTGGACTAGAGTTAGTGTGCTCTGTCTTTTTACCAAAGAGCCGAGGGCTCAGCGTAAGCTGGGAGAGCTGGAGCGCTACGGTTCAGCCGTGGAGGTGATGTTTGTTATGTCTGAGTGAGGTTGCAAAGCTTAAAAACGCAGCTGTGTGCCAAGAGGATTACTTTCAAACAGGAGATGTCCCCCTCCTTGTTGCAGACCTGGTGGACGGAGTCTCGTATGCAAACTGCAGAACGAGCTGGGCTGTCAGCAGGGGCCACCTGAGGCAAACCGGAGAACTGCTTGTCAGCTCCAGAAATACAGATTCCAGAGGCTATCTCCAGAGAAGAGCACAATAAATTGCCTGGCTGTTTTCCAGGAGTAAAGGAAGGAATGAGTGAATTAATGTGAACAGTAATCTCCACCCACGCCCCCAGAAGGAGCTTCGTTGCCTCAAAATGCAAGGAGCCTGTTTTATGGGCTGGGACCACTGACATCCGTAGTGGTGCTAGCCAAGCTGAGAGCAGCCCTGAGGACTGGTGGAGCAAGATGCCTGGTTCTTGGCTTCTGGAAAATGATCTCCACCCTCATGGCTTGTATAATTGGCCTCTAATGCAGATTCCCTCAAAAGTAGGGAGAGTTTAGAGAGAAATTGTTCAGGTGCACCCAGCTCCCTTGGCACACGAGGCGGTGAAGCGAGCAGACGAGTCTCAGCCTGGGCGGTGTATTCCCAGGGCCAGGCTGATAATATGCCGAGCGTTGCTGCGTTTGTAGGTACTGATTTGATCCAGGAGTTGTGGCTTTTTAGACAGTCTGAAGCAGCCTAGGCATAGATAACCTGTTTGCTTTGTCCTCTGGCCAACACCAACAGGAAAATCCAGTTCCTTTGAGATCTCTAACAAGGCTGCTGAGACTGAAGGGGAGGGTACGGGAGGTTGGATCATGGTACCTCCATAGGTCAGCAATGCAGTGCCCTTCCTGGACGAGGAGGAGGTGGAGGTCGTCACTGGTGAAGGCTCCGCAGATCTCTTTGTCCCTGCTCTGCAGTGCTCAAGAGTGGGTTTCAGTGCCAGTTCGGTTGGATGAAGGTAGTCTTCAGACCTCCCTAAAGTAAGCTGGAGGGAACCTGGCAGTCCCAGCTGGATGTTGTTAGCCAAAAAAGGGGCGTAGGCTCCTGAGTAGGGAATTGGTTGGTCGAGTCTAAGATCTTCTGGGCCTCGTCAGCTTTTTTGGAATTGCAACCTTGGTGGTTGCTGTGCTGGATGACAGGAGTGTCTGTGGAACGCATTTCCTACGTGAGCGGGGAGAAAGCAGAAACTTTCTCCCTCTAGTGTGCCACAAATAGTTTCCTTGAGCTTGGAAGATTTTTGCTATTAGTTGTCCTTTATACCCAAGGAAAATGCTCAAGTCCAGAAGCGAATAAGGCCTTGCAGAACAGTGGTTCCAATAGTGTGTCCAAATAGACATCCCAGGCAAATGGTGGGGCATAGCAGGATAAAGCAAGTACTCAGTTTCCGAGGCACAGTGAGCCAAAGAGGGGCCTCATCCTGGCTAGTGTCTCTGCAACGAGAGACGGCTGACAACGTCTACACTGGGTGTATTTTCAGTGGTGAACATGGGGTTTTTCTGTTGCAGGAGGCTGCTTACATTGTTTTGGTGGCTGCTGTGGAGGCCTTGGGAAATAAAAATAGGAAGGAAGTGAAGTGCTGCTTGTTGGATTGCTTATTTCCTATTGTCATGGGGTATTTCGTCTTTGGCTAATGCCTTGGTGTGAACGTACCTGCACCAACCCTGACACAGCTCTAGATGGGGCATCAGACGTCTGTCTGGAAGCGGTACCACAGGCTTGGGAAACTGGGTGAAGAGGCAAGACTGTCTTCTAATTGCACGTAATTAAAATGTTAGTTCATGGTTTAGGTACGTTGTCAGAAAGGACGGGGATGGTTTGCACTGTCAGAACCTGTACGTGTTTTATGGGAAATAAAACAAGCCCTTGACTGCAAGGGCTGTCTGTTTGGCAGCCTGCTAACACCAAATTTCTTTTAAATTCAGGGCTGTTTAAGGTGAAGATCCGGGTTGATGGCCCATCACTAAATGCGTTCTGCTGATTGCCTCGAGCTTAATAGATGGCATCTTTTCTCCTGTCCAGGCTCCTGTCAAAGATCCTGACAGAATGTGAAGATGCAGATGAAATAGAGTACCTGGTGGATGGCTCCTGGTGTCCCATCAGAGCTGAGAAAGAGCGGAGCTGCAGCCCTCAGTGTCCAATATTAGTTCTAGGTGAGTATCTCTGGGGCTAAAGACTTGAAATTACTGTAGGGAATACACACAAATTGCAAAACTAGAGTTCCCCAACTGGCTTGGGAAAAGCTGTGTGGTGCCTTAACGTTAGTTTGGCTCTCAGAGAGCTTCCTCTGGATAGCCCCTCTGTTTTCAGCCTCTCCAGAAATGAAGGGCATCGCCAGGGCGCGTCACATCCCTGCGGAGAAGGGCCCGGCCCAAATGGGGTTACTCAGCAAAGCTGGGTTGTTGCCAGAATGGCATTGAACAAGTTTGTCAGTAGATGCATCTCTGCAACAACCCCTGAAACATCATTGGCAAAACCAGCCCGGAACAGCACTGTACGTTTTTTATGGGAAAAGAGGATTTTGACCAGAAGGGCTGTCTGTTGGACAGCCTGCACAAGGTCGGGTCCCTCTAGCAGTGGTGGTGTCTGCTGCCAGGGCTGGTGGCGTGGTTGTGTACGCTTGTGTAGTCTTGCTTTGGCCAAGCCAGTCCCTGGTTCTCAGGCAGATGCCATTGGGCACTGTGGCAAGTCCTGACCCTGGAGAGAGCATCAGGTTTGTGGCATCCTGGAATCACAGAATGTCGGGGTTGGAAGGCACCTCTGGAGATCATCTCCTCCAACCCTCTGCCAGAGCAGGGTCACCCAGAGCAGGTGGCACAGGAACACGTCCAGGCGGGGTTGGGATGTCTCCAGAGACGGAGACTCCCCCACCTCTCTGGGCAGCCTGTGCCAGGGCTCTGCCACCCTCACAGCAAAGAAGTTCCTCCTCGTGTTGAGATGGAACTTCCCATGGTCAAGTTTGTGCCCGTTACCTCTTGTCCTGTCCCCGGGCACCACTGAGAAGAGCCTGGCCCCATCCTTTTGCCACCCGCCCTTTAGCTATTGATGAGCACTGATGAGATCCCCTCTCAGTCTGCTCTTCTCCAGGCTCAGCAAGCCCCAGGTCTCAGCCTTTCCTCAGCAGAGAGGTGCTCCAGGCCCCTCATCATCTTTGTAGCTCCACTGAACTCCACAGTTTCTTGTCTTTCTTGAACCGGGGAGCCCAGAACTGGACCCAGTGCTCCAGATGCGGCCTCCCCAGGGCAGAGCAGAGGGGGTGGATGACCTCCCTCCACCTGCTGGCCACACTCTTTTTAATGCCCCCCCAGGAGACCATTGGCCTTCTTGGCCACCAGGGCACATTGCTGCCTCATGGGCAACTTGTTGTCCACCAGGACTCCCAGGTCCCTCTCCGCAGAGCTGTTTTCCAGCAGATCAACCCCTAACCTGTACTGGTGCACGGGGTTATTCCTCCTGAGGTGCAGGACCCTACGCTTGCCCTTGTTGAACTTCCTTAGGTTCCTTTCCGCCTGTCCAGGTCTCGCTGGATGGTGGCACAGCCTTCTGGTGTGTCAGACAGCTTTGTGTCACCAGCAAACTTGCCATGGGTACGCTCTGTCCCCTCAGCCAGGTCATTGATGAATCTGCTCTTATTTTAGGCGGCTGCTTGAACGGTGTTTGTTTCATGCACCCCTTCGCCGAGCGCCACGCAGCCATGAGAGACCCCTACACTGGGCCTGAAGTGGCTTAATTAATGCCCTCTCTTCCCCCACCTCTCTCAGGTTCTTCAGATGTGAACGGGCTGTTGCCCACTCCGAACGGTAACGGGGAGAACGGCAAGGCCACTGCTGACGTCGTGGATTTAACACTGGACAGCTCGTCGTCGGAGGAAGAGGAGGAGGAAGATGAGGAAGAAGATGATGATGATGAGGGACCCCAACCAAAACGACGCTGCTCTTACGAGAAAGGTTTAGTTTCTGCCTGCTGACTGCGGAAGCAGCTCTGAATCTCAGAATGGACAGACTTGAATACTCTGGTGCTTATTAAACTGGAGGAGGGGGAGAATGTCCTCTCCCACCTCATCTCCCTTCCTCCCTGTTCTCCTTTGACTTTCCTATTCCAAATTAATCGTTAAAACAAGAGAAAAAGAAAGAAAAAAAAATACAAAACGCAAACAAAACAAAAAAAAAAAAACACAAAACCAAACCGTTGAGCTGCTTCTTGGTTGGAAAACGACCCCACTCAAAGCCTGACCCTGAACTGGAGTCTGAAGTAAGGAAAGTGTCTTAATCCAGGCAGCCGGGATCCACAGCTCGCTGGTCTCTGCTGCCCTTCACCAGGACGGTTGGAATCGGTGGAGTTCACCTGCGCCATGGCCAGGACATGCGACTCCCCTGCACCTCCAAAGCTGTGTGCATTTTTATCGTCTTGTTAAATAACCATTCCTTAATTAATCTAAAGGTTTTTGCTGGACATGTGAGTCCGGGGTGGGGAAGTGGGGGGGGGAGGGAGCGGGACAGGCGAGGGGTGGGGGGGGGCGAGGGAGGTTTGTATAACACAGCATAGGGGGGATTTTTAGGGGCGGGGGGGGGGAACGTGGGGCGAGAGGGAAGAGACGTACGATTGGAATCGCACTGTTCTAGCTAGGAGCTCCAGCAGCTCTGCACCTCATGTAAAGAGACACGGTTTTGAATCTTTTAACCTAACCCGAAGGTAACGTAGAAATTGTGCGTAGTGACTCGTTTTAGTTGAGCAGAAGCCATGGGGAAGGGCGGGGAGGGCTCGAACCACAAATCTGTCGTATTTTTGAAGTGCAATAACTTGGTGTTTTTGAAGACTTAAGGAGACAAAAAGAAAAAAAAAAAAAAAAGGGCTGCGCATTCCCTTTTCTTTGCGAAGGCTTTGTTTCTGGAGGCGGTGGCAGTGACCTGCAGGACAGCTGGACACCTGGCACGTGAGGAGGAGGAGGAGGAGGAGCTGGGCTGGGGGGGGAGGGGAGCGAGGGATGCTTTTGGGCCTTCGAGAAAATGCCAGGTGGGGGGGAATCTCAGTTTCTAGCCAACTACCTCGGTAAACTCCAATTCAGGTTTCTTTCAGTCACGACCCAGTGTGCGGGCCGGCACCGGCGCTGCTGGCGGCACTGTTGGCAGGGTGTTGAGGACAGAGCCGAGGGACGATGCGCACGTGGAGCCCCCGCGACCACGTGTTAAACAGCCTCCGGACTTTTTCCACTTCTCTGTTCAAGACTTTGGTCCCAGACCCAAAGCTACTGCTATGCTCTTGGTGGCAAAACGTTGTTGCTTTTTGAGTTTCCAAATGGTAACCTTTTCGACTTTGTCTTAGAGAGTTCCTTTTTTTTGGTTTTGTAATTAACTTTGCGTAGGCAGCTCTGCTGTTCCCACTGACGCCTCTGAACTCTGTGTTTTGCTTTGGACCTCGCTGACTTTTCTCCCCCGTAGCCGAGGATAACCGTTGGGAGCGAGCTGGCCGGTGCCTCCGCCCCTCGCCGTGCCCTCGGGATAGGTGGCAAGTAGGAGCAATGGCCCCTTGCCCAACGTGAGGGGCATCGCTGCGGCCAGGGGCTGCCTGAGCAGCGTCCGGCCGCGCTGTACCGAGCCCCCCCGAGCTCCGGGCGAGGGGCGTTCGGTGTCGCTGGGTGAACCCTGCGCCCCAAAACCCTCCTGTCCCTCCATCCCGGGGCACCGCGGGGGGCAACGGCAGCGAAACGGCGCAACCAAAGCGACGGCGCTTTTCCTGCGTTGGAGGAAAAAGCGAAGCCCGGCCGGTCTCTCCACAAGAGAAAAGCCACCAAGGTCCACCCAGAACTGTTTTATTTTAAATCCTCGTTAGTGACTTGCCCAAAAGCAAAGAATTGTCCTCGAAATGCTGTCGAGCCGGAAAGCTTCGACCCGGCGTCTTTGGAGGTTTCCTCTCCAAATTCTCCCCGTCCTCCCCCGTCTCTCCCGCCGCTGCCGTAAGATCCCAAACCCCGGCATGGGAGGGCTCCGGGCTCCACCGGCAGAGACAGCGCTCGTTGCTCCCGGCCCTTCCTGCCTGAATTGTATCCGAGCAAATGAAAAATTTGAAGGCAAGAAGGGCCGGGCGGGGGGGGACGTTAAAAAAACCCCCCCGTTTTCTCCCCAGGCGTGTTGCGGGGGGGCCTGTGGGCAGGGGGGAGCGGGCCGCAGGCGGGGAGGCAGCGGGGTCTCGCTCCTCCGCTGCCCCCGGTCTTGCTCCCGCAGAGAAACTCTTTATTTCTCTGACACAGAATTTTCTTTTTCTTCTCTTTTTTTTTTCCCCCCCTCCTTTTTTCCCTGTTTGCGCATAAGCAATATGTTTTCAGGTTTAAATGGGGGCGGGGGTGGGAGAGGGGGATTAAAACAAAACAAAACAAAAAAAAAAACAAAACAAAAACAAACCTGGGTAGAGCTCAACAATTAAGTTTAACTGTATAAAGTTCTGTGGCTCGCGTCCCTGGCTGCACAGTAGCTTTAGAGTCCAGGTCAGTTTGTTTTTTTTTTTTTTTTCCTAATATTTGTGTATTAATTTAATTGCTCTTAAATTTTCCAGGCCAAGCCACTGTTTGGAAACATCACGCTTCTGTTACTGCTATTCTGTTTGAGTTGGCCAGCTCTTCCTGTACATATGTTTTTTCTTATATCCTGTTTTTTTCTTTTTTTTGTAAAGAGAAGAGAAAAAACGAAAAAAGAAAATTATTTTTCTTTCCCTCAGTACACATTCTTCAAAGTTCAAATTATAGTGTTTGTTAAATAAAATGAAAGATTTACATTTAA
This sequence comes from Cepphus grylle, assembly GCA_013401065.1. Classification (NCBI taxonomy): domain Eukaryota; kingdom Metazoa; phylum Chordata; class Aves; order Charadriiformes; family Alcidae; genus Cepphus; species Cepphus grylle. Next base: position 46,960 of record VZUD01000257.1, read on the forward strand.
ATTCGCTGTCGGCTCGGTGGCGTTTTTCTCCCTGGGGGGGGGGGGGGGGG
>VZUD01000257.1:65137-78089 GCA_013401065.1 Cepphus grylle
AATTACGCAGGAAGCAACTCCCGGCCCCGCGTTATAGCACGGGGAGCTAGCAACCAGGTTGCAAAACAACACTCGCTTCCCGACACACACACGCACCCCCCACCCCCATTCTGGGCTCGCTGGCAGATTTCTCAGTAGTTCTTCCTATTTTCTTTTATTATTTTTTTTTTTTTTAATCATTAATACAAGGGGGAAAAAAAAAAAGAAAAATTCCTGCATCTTCTTGTTTTCTACAAAGAAAATGCAGTTCTGAGTCTGTGAAACACCAAACTGAAGCAAAGCCCTCAATATTAAACAATAACGTATGAACCAGCATTAAGCTCATCCCGTGGATGGGATGGGGGGGGGGGGGTTTGGGAAGAACCAGAGGAGCGGGGCTGGATGCGCAGGGCACCCGGTGCAAGTCCTGCCACCAAAACCAAGCACAGAAACAAGGGGGCTTCCCGAGACGCCTGGAGCAAGGACACCAACTCCAGAGCCACCTCCTGGGCTGCCGCAGCGGCAGGATTTCAACTCGAAGCTGTTATTTTGCAGGTTTTTTTTAAAAATAAGAGGTCCTTGCTAGGGAGGAAGAGGCCGTTTGATGGCTGAGCGCAGCCTGTGGGCCAGGAAAGCCAGCACTGCTCCAAATTCCCGCACCGGCTCCAGGTGTGACCTTGGGCAAGGTCATGACATCCCTGCATCCGCAGGGGGTCCAAGGGACCCCCCTGACCTCCCGAGCGGCTGGGCTACAGCAGGGAAGGCTCAGCAATCGCTTGTCCCATTGACACCAGTGCAGCCCCAGAGCTCCCCAAAACCCCCCAATCTGAGCCACATCGCTCCCCAGAAAAGGGGGTCCAATACCTCTGCCCGACCCCCAACACCTCCTCGCCCTGAAAATGACATTAGAACCTTCCCCCCCCCCCCTCCTTTCTCCTTGGGATTAGATGCTTTACAAAGCTTCCCCCCTTCTCTAAAGAGAATCTGAGCTGTGTGAAGCATTCTGAAGCTTCAGGCAACGTCTTCTTGGGAAGCCAAGCTCCCTCACCCACACAGCCGGGCTTTGTCGGCTGCAGGGACCGAGGGGGCCTGGGGGAGCGAGTCGGGCCGTGCAGGCAAGGTCACCCCCCCTCCCTGGTCAGGGGGCCGGGACAATCAGCCGGACAGTGTGGGAACGGCTGCAGGGTCATGAGACCGCCGAGGGCTGGCATGGAAAGTTGTACAACTTCGCGACTCATTCTCCTCGCACAACACGCCCTTTGTGTCCCTCATCTGCGGTGGCCGAGAACGTCGAGGGGCAAACGGGCTGCCCCCAGCCCCCCAGGAATAGCCATGGCCAGAGACCACCAGGCTCCTTCCCCGAGGGTGGCCGCCCAGCCCTTTAAAAATCACACCCTGTTCCCTTCTCAGGGGGCTGAGCAGCCGCAGCGTTAACGCCTGCGCAGGGCTGGGTGGCTCAGGGGATTAGTAACAAGAGATGGAGCCTTCCACCTTCCCAGGTTCATTAAAAACACCCCAGGAAAAGCCTGCTCAGGGCACCACGCCATGCCGGTGGGTTGGGTGAAACCCCCTTGGAAAGGTCCTGACAGCCAGGTGACAAGTGGCAAAAGCCGCTGGCACGACCGCCCAGCCAGTCCCCTCCTTGGCAAGGAAAAGGTCTGAATGGGCCACCAAGTGGGAGCTTCAACTACTGACCTAAATTTCCCAGGCAGCTCCTTTCTCTCTCTGCACCCCCCAACCGCCGAAAAGGCATTATCCACTTGTTGTCCCAGACTGCGCGTCTCTGCAGGGTTGCAAAGATCCCACATTTCGCCCCAAAGCAGCTGCGTTTGAGAAGTTCAGAAATCGTCCTCGCACATAACTCGTAGCAGCGGAGGGGGCACCGTCAACTTAAAATACGGTCCATGTGAAAGAGAGAGTTTACAACAATACCAGAGCTCTCGAATTTATTTACAAGCCTTATTTATAAACCTGGCGTAAGAGGATGTGCATCCCTAACTGCTCAGCTAACTCTGCTATCAGCGGTGCTAAGCCCGCTCCACATGTCCAAAATACCAACGCAACCAAGATTTGGCTATCCCTGGTTCCCAGGTCAGCCCGACACAAACACATCCTGATTCCAGGCAGGTAAAAATGTCATTTTTTTGCGCGAGAAGCGCCGCTGACCACGCGTGTGAGCGAGGGAAGCCCCCCGCCGCCCCTTGACAGCGGCAATCTCGGCCGTTCCGCGTCGCACCGAGGCCGACCGCAGCTTGACGCTGCTCCTCAACGCTAAAAGGTTATTTTCTTTCCTTAAGCTCAAGTTATCAACTCGCTCCTTTCAGACCTACCAGCCGAACTGCAGAAGAGCAGAAGAGAGCGTTAACCGAAACCCCTGAGCTTGCACTTTACTCACCTCGAGTCCAGCGGGATGTCACCCAATCGCTTTCCTACAGGAGTTCTGGAATTTGACATTTACATTCAAATGAGACGACCACATTAAGATGGGATCACAACCAAAAGCGCTGACAAAACACTGCTTAATTACTAGTTTTCCACATAACCTCAGTGGGTTTGGTGTTTTGTTTTGTTTTTTTTTTTTCTTTTGCTTCTTCGCATTACTTTAAAATTTAGCTGGGCGAACAGAGGAACCTGAGCAGCTTACGAGGGCTCTGAAATATGCAGGTATCAGGTGTAAGGGCTAAGTCCCATCTGCTTAGCCGGTAACAGCCAATGTTTTCAACGCACTCTTCATCCAGAAAAAGATCCCAAATCGCTTTACAAAGCCAGGGCTCTCCTCTCCCGCGGAGGTGCCACCCACTCCAGCAGCACCGATGAGAAGCTTGAGCAACACTACGCACCCTCTCCGGGCAGAAAGGGAAAATTATCATCACCTTTTCCCCCCAAGCACGAGGCAAAATGGCTTTCGGGCACGGCTACAATCCGCAATGCAAAAAGTTTCCTGGGAATAACTGCGTTTTGGGCTACGGCACATGGTTATTTGCCCTCCTGCAGCTCAAAGTACCCAAGGAATGCAGATGGCAAGTTGATTTCTTAAAGGCAAGGCACATATGACAGTTACAGGGCAGACTTCGCAGCAGCGCTACTGTGTGCTAGAAAAGAATTATTAAAATAATGTTGCTATATAAAAAAAAAAAAAACCACAAAAAACCAACAAGTCAGTGGTTTGCTGCCCAAGGCCCAAACATTATCCTAGCCCTCACTCACCACCGACTGGAGAAATGGGCATTTTTTCCCTATGAATAGCTCACCCCAATTATAGGTCGCACAATGCAAGTCCTTGTCTCTTCGCTTTATATTTAGGGAGCGATCATCCCAGTTCTCCCTTTCCTTCTTCCAGCTGCTTGGACGTATCTGCAAGCCTGGGTCTCTCGAGATAAAAACGCAGCGCTCGGGCCATTTGGAGCATGAGCCATCATCTCTGCTGACACCAAGCTCTGCAACATCCCAAGGACAAGCCCAAGCAGGTCTCCCTCTGCCCAGGATCCACCCTAAACTATGCAGAGGCCTCGGGAAACACACCTAGCACGCAGCAGCGGCAAGCCAAAAAGGTGGGAAGATGGTAGGCAGGAGGAAATGAAGGAGGGTGTTTTGCCTGCTTGGGAAAAGTCACTATTTCAACCACTCTACGGTGCTGTTAAAATTCAACTGCTCTCTAAAAGGAATGCGCTGTCGGCAGTTTAGTGCCAAACTATCCGAATTATGTAGACCTGCAAAGCAGATGCACGTTCTTGAGAGGAAGACCCTGCGCGTCAACAAACTCCATTGTATGAAAAAAAAAAGACAAAATAAAAGCACACTGACTTATTTTTAAACAAAGCTAAACTTTCGATAACGCAACGGGAAGGAATCTTTTGTGTTTAGCAGGTAATTGAGCCATCAAGGGCAAAAAAGAATGAATTCAAGCTTTATCATCTCTTAACTGGACATCGCATCTAGGGTAAAACACCGGAGGACACATACGGCGTGACCAAGATCATGCAACTATTGAAGTGCAGAGATCAGAGCAGAACGCGCATCCTGCGAATATCTGTGGCCTCTCTGTGGACAATATGGCTCTGTCTTCTGCAAATGGGCACCCGCTCCAGCCCCCTGTGAATCCCCGTCCGAAGGCACTGGCTCTGGGAAACATCTTATCTGCCAGCTGTCAATGCAAGGTCTCTGTTACGGCAGCTCTAACCGCTGGATTCACGACATGAAGGCTAGGGAACGAGACTGACCACATCAGGAGGATTCAGCCAGCTCCCAAACAGGCACTGGCCGGGCTCCTGGTCACACCACCAGCTCAAACCGCCACTCCACTGGATCCTCAAAACGGGGACGTTGTTTTATTCTCACCCTTCCAAAGATCAGAGCTTTCCGAGTGTCAATGCCTCAAATTTAACGTGAAGTGGAAAAACAACCGAGATGCCACGACAATATCCGAGGAGGCAGCCCGAGCTCCTCGGGTACATCAACCACCCTTTGTTTCAGTCCAACTCGATGAACTCGCACCACTATCAGGTAAGCAAAACAGCCGGGGCTTTCCTTCCCACTGCCAGGTCTGACCTGCCAGGGAGGTTTGCCTCTCCCTACTGTCTAGAAACATACGCCTGGGCAGCGTAGGAAGCTCCAGCACAGAGTCAAGCCTAGTTCTAGGACTGTTTCATACCAAGTGGCTGCCCAAAGTAAAAGGAAATCCACCCAAAAACCTGCAGATAGATCAACCGCCGATCCTTCAGCACGGATCATCACCGCATCCCTCATCTTTGAAGAGCCAAAGCACCTTAGGAGCCATCTATCGACAGGGAAGAAACACCTAATACACCACAGAAACAATGATCCCTGGGGCCAGGACACACAACGATTTAGCAGCACCGAAGTTCAGGCAGGAAAGGAGAATCCCACATCCTGCTACCGCTGCCAAGGGAACGCTGGGAGGAAGAAGAGCTGGTAATTGCTCCCATTGAAGTTTGGGCAGAGCGCTGGAACTGAACGTCCCTCGGACCCTCAACGAGCATCACGGGAACGTCAATGACCACAAGAAATAAAGAACCTTGATTTTCCTTCATATTAAAAACTAACAATAATAATAATCCCCTCCCACAGCAGAGCACCTCGGAGGTAGGAGCGGTGCCAAGAGTTGGCTTTGCCATGGTGCTGTCCTCACCTCGGGCGGGCCAAAAGGGGCAGATCTGCAGAGGCAGTGGAGCAAGGACAGCCCTCCCCCAGCCGCCAGCCAGCCATTTCCTCGCTCAGGAACGGCTGCATCCTGTGCTCATTCAGAGGAGCCTGCGTAGGTCTGATATATTTGGCAGAGCATCTAAATCGGGCTGGAAGAGCTGCATTGAAGAATTCGGATGAAGAAGTCCCAAGCCCACGTTATACCGGCGTTTCAGCTCAGATGTCAAACCGGGCTACGAAGGGACGACCACCAAGCCTCTCATCAAGGTGACACATGGCCTAACAGCTCCTGGACAGACAGGTTTTGGGGGTAATTCAGTAATCTCCCTGCTACCTCAGGCAAACTGTGGCAGTTGATTGAAGGTATCCCCAAGAAACCCATTTAAATTTTACACCTCAACCCATCTCTAATCTTTTCAGTATTCAAAACCGGCCCCCTCCCAGCCCTTTACACTGTGTCAGCAGTGAGAAGAAGCAAAGAACTTCACCAAGACACCTCGGTGGTGTACCAGCGAGCGCTCGTGCCAAGCCAGAACCAGAGCAAGAGCAACCGGAACCGGGCTCCCGAATTCCTCTGGCAGCGCTGGGTTGCAGAGCAAGCAGCAGAAGAGATGGTGCGACCACGACGGAGCAGGGAGATAATGACTACCCAGGTGGAGCTGGGTCTCCGTGGTGCTGTTAATGAGATGCGAGAGGTCTGGGATTCCTCATCACGCTACAGGAAATCATCAGGGACACTGCTACGGAGCGCACCAGGAAGAAAAGGACACGTTGCTCTTCATTTTCCAAAACTGCCTGAATTTAAGTGCTTTTCACACGATGGTCCAGAAGAGAAAGGATGCGCCAGATGCGGCTTTTTTCTTGTTGCACGGACAGCAAAAGGACAAGTCCTGCTAAGGAAAAGGCTCATGACTATTGGCTTTAACACCAAATCCAGGGTCTGACGAACCGACTGACCCCTCAACAACCCCACTCTCCTTTCCCTCCTTGACTCCCACATTCAGGCTCCATACCTCGATCCAAACTCCGACCTCTAGGCTCAACCACAACACAGAGAGCGTTACTACTGCTGACCGGGAGAATTAAACCAAATCCAGCAAAGGGAAAGCGCACAGGGCCCACTCCGACATGTCCCAAGTGCCTGGGGACAGGGGGGAGGCACTCTGCATCTCCCAGGACGAGGTCTACGGCATTCACCGCCCACAGAAGAGACACAGCACGGCTCTATATTTTTAAAGATGCTGGTAGCTAACTTCCACAATTAAGAAAACAGATGAGGGATGACCAAACGTCATGCTCTGCGATGCTGCAGATCCCTACCGATGTCTGGAACTGGGAAGAGATTTCCTTCCAGGGCACAGCACGGCCTCACAGAGCGCACAGGGAAGTTCGGTTTCCGCTGCAGCATCGACTACTGGCAAAAACCAGAAGTCGACGTAGACCCTGAGAGACGGCAGTGGTCTGCTCCCGCCTGCCACGTCACGCGGCGAAGCACCGCGGCCCAGCCTCCGCCAGACCTGTTACGGCACAACCGAAAGAGACGGCACGGCGCGGCACAGAGCCTCCCCGACCTGCCACCCCTCCAAAACCACCCCGCGCCCATCAGCACGTGTCCCCTTTCACCGCTGACAGCAACAACCAGGACGTACTAAAACTTCTCTTATGTTGCAAGGTTAGTTTGAACTGGTTACTCCACCCAGACCTCCTTGCCAATTTTCTCCTTTGTCATCAGAGACCGTATTTAATCCAGCAGGAATGTGCCTTGGTTCAGGCCCGTGTAGTCAGGGACCCAAGGCCAGCGCGTGTCCCTTGAGCTTCGGTGCGTGTAGGTTTTTATTTTTGAGCCCCCATCACCAGCACCATTGCTCTGCCTTGAGGTTCCTCAACACGACCTCCTGGGTCCATCACATGAGGTCTGTGTGCTGGGACCATCACCGAGCAGCGCCGACAGCCACCGGCGAACAGGAATTCCTCTGCACTGAGAAGAAATGAGCCACCACCCACCGAGAAGGCCGAGAGCCACCCAGCGACCCTCAAACCCACCTTCGCTCCAGCAAGGCTGCGTACAAATTGCTCCCAGGCCTCCCTCCTCTCCTCAGCTGAGCCGCTGCAGCCTACGCAGGCAGCCCTTGGCCTGCTGGAAATGTCCGAGCATGGCGTACGGGGCCGGGAAGGCTGGCCAGCCTTGTGTTAATGGAAGCTGCTTGTTTTGCTGCTGAAACAAACTCTTCAAAAGCCAAGCCCAAGTGTGCCCACACGCCTGTTGCCGCAGCCCTCCGACGGGTTTTCTCCCACATAGCTCCGTTGTTGCCATACGGCAACAGAGCAGCTCCCTGCAAACCACAGCAGGGTTTTCGGGAGATCCTGCCGAATACCAAGCCCCTAGTTCTCCTAAATACTTTAGAAAGCCTCAGAAGTTACATGCAAAGGGGAAGAAAAAACACCACAAAACATGAAACTCTGCGTGTTTCAATCCCAGCTAAAGGAGCAGCCCTTGCCTAGGAGCTGTGTGTATGGAAGGGGAAGGTTTCTTTTTCAACTCAAAAATCCCGTGAGCCTGGGGGTACCAAGATCCACGCAGAAATAAGCTGCCAATATTTCAAAAAGGCAACATTCGGCCCCTTCGCCAAAGGGAGCGATGGAAGACTCGTCACGAAGAAACGAAGCCACCACCAGCATGAACCCCCTGCCCGGCAGAGCAGGAGGGCTGAGCGGGGGCCGTGGGGCCACCGGCATATCCTAGACGCTCAAGGCTAGATGAAAACGAGAGCTTCAGCAGGCGGTATTTTTACACCCTCCTCCCCTTCAGCGACCAGGCACGACCACAGACCAGTGAGAGGCCAAAGCCTGCACTCCCCCACTCCGGCCAAAATCCCCTCAAAGTCACCACCGGTGTTTTCCCCGAGAAAGGCCAAGAGCATCTGCCCCCTTCACACCACCTTCCCCCTCCCATCGCAGCTTCTCTCTGTCTCCTGAACCAAGACGAACTGCTCAAATCCCAAATCCCCCCATTCCTGCAGCACCCATCCATTTCCTGACCCGCTCCCTGCACAGCCAGCTCTCCAACCCACCTCCCCCCGAGCCCCAAAATCAACCCATCCCTCTCCCACCGCGCAGCCATGTCACAGGTTCCCCTTCGCAGCCTCCGTGTCCTCCCCATCCAACGAGCCCAACTTTTCCTGCCCCGCTCCCCCTGCCTTCAGCATTCCATGGCGGAGGTCTAGCATTCATCTAATTGCCTCAAATGACACCACAAAGACCGGTTGTCTTCTCCACACCAGGAAAAAGGGGTAAAAAAAATTAAAGAATAAGACTGGAGTTTAGTGACAAAGCAGAGCGTATCGGGCAGGGCAGTGCCTTAGGTAATTCCCAGTTTGTGGATAAACAGACAGCTCGTCTCACCGTTCTCGACTCCACGCGATGTGCAAAAGCGAATCCCGAGAGCAAGCATGCCACGCGCTTCATCCCCGGCAATGCTGTCCTGCCATGAAGCTCTTTTCCTTCGCTCCTCGGCGCACAACCGGGCAGCACGGGGATGAAGGGAGGGAACGCTGAACCGGTACCACATGTACTCTGCCTGTTGGGGCAAGAGGCTCCGAGTAACTAGAGAGCAGCAACCTGTAGCTACAAGCCTACCTGCGACACTTGCCCAGCTCTGCGTTGGGTAGGCTCTCAAGCAAACAAAAGAGGAGGAGGAAAAAAAAAAAAAGGGAAAAGAAATCCACTTACTGGTTTCCAGTTTGCTGGTGGGAAATAAGTAGGTGCGTGAACCAGGAAGGAAATAGGGCGCACAACTGCAGTTTAACAGCAGGCAAGAGAGAGTTAAAATTCAGCGCTGGGATGCTTGGGAGCATCCTCTGCTTCGGAAAAAAAAAAAAAAAAAAAAAGCAGGGCAGCAGTCCTTCCCGCAGCAGGGAGAGGATCTCACACAGTTTCAGATGGGCATTACCGAACCGCAGGTGTGGAAAGCGGGAGGAAAACAGTCCCGAAGGTGCTAACCCTGCACAGGCAAAGAAACCACCCAGCAAGCGCCAGCGCCGTGTGTTTCTGCCCGGGCCCCTGCACGGCTTCGAAGAGATCGGCGAAAAGTATTTGAGGCAGCAAGGCTGTCGTCAGGGAGATCCCGCTCCTGACAGTCCGGCTGTACGCATTTTCTAAGGGGTCGGTGAAACAACGGCGTCAGAAAGCTGTGGATTGCCAGGGGATCTGCGGCTCATCTCACCGACGTGGCCTTGGCTCCCACCTGCAGCCACGGGGCAGCTCACACCGGTTTCCAGTTTCTCGCACCTTGTCACATTAAGAGAGGACACCGAGCCCTATAGTTTCCTTCCACCTGCAGCCCCGGGGGGGCCTCTGCCCGAGATCTCACAGGAAGATTTACAAGTCCCTCAGAGAGCCAGGTCTCCGGTGGGAGAAGGATCCCCACCACAATTCGAGGCACAGAACGACTTTTGCTCCGTTTGCACCCTGGAATCGGCGTCCGGACTCTGCTACAGGAACCAGCAATGACACCAGGGAGACAGGGAAACTGAAACTATGCACGGAGGGAAGACAATACGGCCAGGGAGTGGGGCGAGAAACAATTGTCCCCAGACACTCGCAGAGGATCCTGATGCTTGTCTGACCTCGTTTGCTCCCACTCTGACGTCCCACCGGAGCTCCTCCGGGACCGGCGGGATGCTCCAGGCACAGGTACGAGAACGGACACACAGCTCACGCCGATCGGGAGGCTGCACCGAACACAACCATGCGCCAGTTTGGATCAAAGGGTCATGGGATTGGGTACAAACGCTTCCCTTCATCCTAGAGACGGACTGTCTTTCTCCCTTTCCCCGAGTTTTGCTCGTCAAAAGGCTTTTAATTACAGCTTGAAACCAGTCTCTTCAAATTTGAGGTTAAGGCTGGTTGAGAGCATAGTTAAGAGCAACTGTTTATTGCTTTGACTATGCAAGATAACGAGTAGGATTCTAATTGTTTGCCACAGAAGTCTTCTCTTTCAATAAACGCAGCATCCCAAGACTGGGAAAAAACCCTCAAGTGTCAGTTTTAATCAAGATTAAACCACAGTTCTCAAGCATTTAGGCTCTGTCTCAAACGCAGACCAGGAATTTCACAGCCTCCCCCCCTGCAATTTTTAAGTTTGACTCGATTCCGCAGAGTTAAAACCCAGCACTCGGGCAGCACTTCATCTGCCAAAGGAGGTCTCGAGCGAGACAGGCAGCGCAACCAAACCATCGCAGCACCTCGATAAAAGCATAAATTTCCTCCCTGATTTGCGTCCCATGCCGACATCCAGATTCTCACGCCGGGAAAACAACCATAACTTTCAATTCTGCTTTAAAAGTCACAAAACGCAAAGCAAACCCACCGCATTCACCGTGTCCGAATAATTCCACCCAGCCGCGGCTGGCCCAGCACCTCCACAAAGCAGAGCTCCTTATTAAACCCACGATACGGCTAAAGATCATCATCGGACCCGCTACCACAACGCAACGAGACGCATATATGAGCGAAAAATAAATTTAAAAAAAAAAAAAAAAGGCCTAAGAGGAGTTGCAGATCAGCAGAAAACGAAGAACTACTTTCATTCACCACCAAATTTATTAGGAGCTCATGCCTTGCAAAACCCTCCCCTGAGTTACTAACGCAATTAAGGCTTGGTGGAAAAATCCCACCATCTCACCTATGTTTGGGTTGCGCCTCTTCACTCCCTCTTTCACCAGAACAAGCCTAAACAGGGGCCAGAATGAATATTAAACAAGAACGGCTCCTCTCTAATAAACTGCTCAGTTTCTCTCTGTCTCTCCTTTACTTTTTTTTTTTGAAGTTGTTTAAATACAACATCTCCATCAAACCATCAGGATTAAGCCAGCCCATCTCTTCCTGATCAGCCTCCAGAAGTGCCCACATACTCCAATTTTCAACCAGAACCAGCAGAAACGTTCAGAAATAAAACATTTCCTTAAAAAAAAATAAATAAATAAAACACCACACGAAACTGACACTTTTTAAAACGACGGGATGACCTTTTAGCTCCGCTGCGCACAACTTCAACCCTCATTAGGTTGTAAATTCTTCCAGGCAGAGACCTTCTCTACCCGTGCCTATAAAGTGCTTCTTATATAAGTTATGGTTTCGATAACCAAGACAATTAACAGTGTGGGGAGCCTGGGACCAGCAGCAAACTGGGACCAGCAGCAAACTCTTACCAAGAGTCCTTGAGCAGAGAGAAACTTTTGCTGCCCAGCCTTCTGCTGCCCTGCCAGTACGAGGGTCTCCAGGAGCTGAGGAGGAGGAGGAGGAAGGAGCAGTCACATCGGTTCCCGGTACCGGCACGACAGGAACTGTTGTTTTCAACATAGGAACGCCGGGATTTAGAAGTTCTGGTCAGAGGAAGCCCCAAGTGCTGGCAGTCCCGCTCCACGCGCGGGTCCCAGGGCTTTTCCCGCACAACTGAAACAACTCGGGGCACGAAGCCCTCTCCCCGGGCAGCGAGCAGCTCGCCTCTGTTTTCAGACCACGGTCACGGCAGTGATCTGCCCATGACTTTGCCTCCTGCCATCGGCCTCACACATGCAGCGCTGCTGGGGACGCCGGCGCTAACCTTCGGCTCAACCTCGAGGGGGGGCTCAGCACAAGGTACCCCCAAGGCTCGATTCCCGACCCACCGCCTCGAACTCATCAGCCTTGAGAAGGGGGACGGTGAAGGCAAGGAGGTGACCCCCTGCCTGGCCGAGCAGAGGCCTCCCCTGGGCCTTGCACAGGGGATGCTGCCCCTCACGCCAACCTCGGCCTTCCCCGCAGGTCCCGCGCCGGGGAGAGCGGCTTATCCTGCCCGGGCCTGGCCCCGGCGGCTTCCAGGGCCCCAACCACCGAGGGGGGGAAGGGGGGAGGGATTATCACTGCAAACCGCCGCCGGCCGCCCGGACCCCCCCCCGCTCCCAGGAGGTGGGTGCGGAGCCGGCCGGGGGCAGATAAGGAAGGGGTAGAGAAAAAAAAAATATAATAAATAACCCCCACAGAGGGAAGGCCCGGGACGGCAGGCCGGGGGGAGGCCGGTAGGCCTAGGGGGAGGCCCGGGGGAAGGCCGGCTTCCCGCGGGGACGACCTTGGGGTGCTCGGGGACAGGCGGGGGAGCCCCGGCGGGGCCTGCAGCGGCCCAGCCCGGCGCCCCCGCACCGGCCGGGCTGGCGGGGCCGCGGGCCCCGGGGGACCCCACCCAGCGGCCAGGCCCCCCCTTCCTCCTCCTTCTCCTCCTCCTCCCCCCCTCGTCTCTCCCCCCCCCTCCTCCTCCTCCTCGGCGGGTCGGGCCGGGCCGAGCCGCCCCCCCCGCGGCGGGGCCCACAGGGAGCCTTGGCCGGGCGCCACGACCCCACCCCTTCCCCCGGGCGGGCCGCCGCCAATGGAGGCCGGGCGGGGACGGAGGGGGGGCCGGGGGGGGGGCGGCGGGGGGCGCTGACGCGTGGTCCTGGCCCCGCGGCCGCCGGCCGGAGCCCCCCCAGTGCCTCGAGCCGGGCCCGGGCGGGCCGGGCGCGGCGCGGGGGTCGTGGGGAGGCAGCGCAGGCCCCGCCGCGCCTGTCCTCGGCCGCCCCGCACCCCGCCCGCCATTGGGCCCGGGCGGCGACGGGCGGGCGCGGGGCCGGGGAGGGCGCGCCCCGATTGGCCCCGCCCGCTGCCTGTCAACACCGCCTCCCACTCGCCGCCCGCGCGGGGCACGCCGGGAAGCGCAGTCCGCGCGCCCCCTCGCACCTGCGGGGCGGCGCGGCCAGCGGACTACAACTCCCAGCAGCCCCCGCGCCGCGAACTCACC